>JALPQI010005490.1:0-55501 GCA_025490895.1 Thaumatotibia leucotreta
TTATTGATTTCTGCAATAATTGTACCAAATAACATTTTGAAACAAATATTTTTTGCGTTATAGGTACTAAAATAGTGGCTTTAGCCCTTTACATTTAAGTTACTAAAGCTTAGTAAATGTCGTGACAAGGTACCCTAGTTACGTTTCCATACAAAAGTTTCGACCGGGTCACTAAACTTTATTGATTAAAAAAAATGCTTTAACGTTATTTCGATGACACCATTGTGGCAAACTATGCTAAATAAATATAGTTATATTATGTGATATATCATCGATATACACATAATTTTGTTGATTTTTAATATTATAAGTGACCTTTTTTGTAATTGTTAAAAAGTGCGGTAATTATTAAATTTATTGTTGGAATTTCTTTTATTCAATTATTCCAAAATGCTTTAGAATATGTAACTATGATAAGAAACTAACAGTTTTAATCTCATTATATTATGAATAGGGTATAATGAACACTTTCGTATTTCTTTCGCCCTTGCATGTTTAACCTAAGAAATCTAAATAATTAACATGTATTTTTAAACAATTAACCTTTATCATAATTCTTTAACTTTCAAAGATTATAAGTATACCCTTCACTATGTAAGTTCGAAGTAGAAGTGCGTTTTTTGGCATTATAAACTTTAAATGCAATTTTCTCAACTTGTGCATTTCGGAAGTCGCAAATTCAAAATTTTTTATAAAAATAGTGGTTCAACCTAGAGTCATGATTCTTTTTTTTACTGATAGTAAATTTAATCTCCTTTTTGGAACTATGCATAACTCAATACCTGCGACTAGGTACTTTTCCCTGTGCACAGCCACATATATTCTTAACATTGTTGAGCATTTGCATTGTTACTTTATTTACAACCCAGCTTGCGACAGTTACTTATTTTATGTCTTTTATGACGTAACATGCGATTCTCATGAGACTACATCTAGGCGGAGTTCAGCTTAGCCGAACTATATACCGCTCGTAGTGTACGCCTATCGATCTGATGACAATGTGACTGTACAATTGTCGCAATAAAAATAGTAAGTTTATTAGGCGTTTGCATACAGACAGCTGTACAGTCGCGCGCGCAGCTGCGATTGTGTGAAAAGCACCGCGCTGCGATTCACATACGCGCAGTTGTGCTGTACTGATTCCATAGGGGAGCTAACACCTTGTTAAGCCCAAACAAATGTTGCGTTTTAGACGCAAACGGGAGCTTTCCGTAAAACAGTCTGTTTTTGTTTCGCCGTCGTAAGTACTGCAAATATTGAAGTAGACGCATTTAGTACGCGATAATCCCGAAGTCAAAGAAGCTTGAGGCGATTAGACGAAAATGTATTTTTAGAGGAATAGACATAATAGGAATCAGTAAAATGTATCTACCATGTTACATAAAAAAATATATTTTCGTCTATCGATCGCCGGATGATACACTAATATAATCAGAGATTCACCAATTACTGATTTTTAACCCCGGGTAGTAATGCAAATACATATTAAGAGTACAAAGCCACAAAAAACTCGACAAATTAAATACCTACCCATATAAAATTTCATATTTATATGTACAACATACGAAATTTCATGTGATTAGTTAATGGAAAATGAAAACCTTTCAGCACTACTATCAGTAAAGTATATTCCTATTTGAAAGTCTGAAATTAATTATTGTGTATATTATGCCTAGTATAGGTGTACTACCTTTGTCATTATGTAGGTATGTAATATGAGTATGCAAAGAGTTTTAATTTTATTGTTGGGACTAAGAGCATCGAAGATTATGTTGAATGCTTTAAATAACGTAATACTGGCTGAGAATCTTCTGTTTCCTACCCATTCCTATCACATCTAGACATCTTATGCAACAGTACATTTTTCATCGATATCGTAACTCATATGTTTTCAATGCGCCTGCATTGCACAACAAGCCGCATTACAATGAGCCGTCTAAGAAAGCAACAATAACAAACAACTTAAAACCCTAAACAACCGCACAACGGCCGAGAAAAAACTTCACAAATAAACCAATAGCGGCGTCAATGCGGCGCTATCGCATCATCGCAATTAGGGTCACGAATAATTCACGCCAAAGGTCTAAGGGCGGTCTTTCACTAGAAAAAACGGCAGCCCATAATATGAATTAAAGCCCTCATAAGTTTGAAGTGAATCAAGATATCGTTCCCCATACACACCTGGCTTTCGCCCTGCTTCAAAATCTATTACCATGGTATTGCATAGTACTTCAAAAAGTACAATAAAGCGGCCACGGCTCATTGGTTCCGTTAATAGCTGGCAAGTACCGAACTATGAGGATACATATGGAATTTGCATGGCGAATTTTAGTGTAAGTACCTACAAATTGTTTGTTCCCTTTTGTTAGTAGTCGTTCATTATTTGCGTGAGATATTTTATTCACAGAATAAGAGGACAACATTTTCAAGCCAAATTTTCATAATATACATTACGAAAACTGGCTCTTTATTTTAAACGAATTTGTATCAATGTATGACAAGAGTATTATTAAATAATTCTCGGTATGTCACTGCGGCTTATCACGGACCTTAATCCCTATGTCAAATCATACATTTTGCACCCATTCATCAACGATAACGAATGAGCAAATCGAATCCGTCTAATGGTCCTATAGCTCTTTTATCACGGCCGAGTTAAGTGCCCGCACAATAGAGTCCGCTCCCACGCCGTGTCACAACACCCCATAGCTGACACTTATAGCTATTTTAAATAGACCTCTGTTCTTTCTAGTCTTTCGGTACATTTGTAGTGTATACGTGACAGGTCTAGCTTCACTGGTTTTATAGGGTGACGTCGAATTGCGATCAGGGTGATTCAATCCTCTTTGATGCTTAGTTTTCATTATAATCATTATAATGCCGATTGTGGGAAAATTTCAGTGTCTTATGATAATCGTGTGGGAGTTTCGCTTTGATTACGTATTCTATACCCTTTGTCAGAATATTTATATAAACATAATACAATTACTTATACAACTGCCTACCATAAAAATACAAGAGTTAGGTATAATTAGTGATATAACTTCAAGTTGCAGTGTGATTCATATTGATTGATTTCCCGATGCTTCGGATCGGGCAAAAAAGCTTATAAAAGCATGATGTCCATGACATCAAAGCGATCAATCGGGCTAGCCGATGCAAAACGTTTGATATACCTAATCATAGCTCTTATGACATTGACATAGAACTTTTTTCTGTTGGCTATTGTCGATGGTCCGTCGATATATGTGGAAAGTCCCTTACTCGCAGCTTTCTGGCAGCTAAGCATGTCCCCGTAGCTATCTCATTCTAACTAGTAGGTTGAGTATGTAAGTGCGAATATTACTCATGGCAAGAATCGGCATAAGAGAGACCATCATATGCCCATCTACTGAATGACATAACTGTCCTAAGGAGCTGAGAGTTACGGCGTCTCCTTTTTACATTTAGTTTTAAATCATAAATTACATGCACAAACAAGCTAACTATTGACCATGGAAAAGACGATTTTTGTTTTGATATGTTTAATTGTTTATGGACCACATGGCATAGGCAACGTTGTTTATCATCAATAGTCAGTAAAGTTAATGAATGAACAAAACAAGCATGATTACATTGACTACAGCCAATACCAGCACGTAACCGCGAGTCACTGAGGTCATGCGGGTCGACGCTCGGCTATTGTGATTAATCGAACATACCTACTGATACAATGTTAGTAAAAAATGTAGTTGTTGAAAATGTATGGGAGAAGTAATTCGAGGTTTTGGAAATTACTATTTCTTTATATGAAATGTTTTTGGGTTCGGTTTTGATGAATTTGTAGGCAAATGGCAGTAATCTGTCTCTCGTTGTTACCGTCGACGTCGGTGAGTAGGTGCATCATTTTCAACTTCATACATGATACGGGCTCTATTGAGTTGAGCGCTACATTTACAGTCTTGGCCTACTTATTTATAACTGGAAAAGCCTTGTGGTCGGAAAATATATAGGTACAATACCTAATCGTAGAATCTACATATGGTAGCCACTATTCTGTGACCACTCACCGAAGTAAAAAATAGTGGAAGCCATATATATTTACAATAAGCAAATACTTATTATGTATTTAGCTGCACAGCCAACACTATTTCTTTGGGCAGTATATAAGATAACATACACAACAAGAAAAACTGTTTTTTACAAAATTCTCATGTCATTTAGCCGACCCACCCTCTCCCCGAAAATGTGAACCTGTCACGTGACTGCCACGTGGCCCCGCCCGCCCCCGCGCGCCTCACCCCCGCACGTTCATTACGCCGATAGTCGACTGTTTGTTCCTCACGCACGTGGACGGACGTCTGCATTATTAAATGCCTTTTACGCTTATTGCGAATTAAAGCCTCCCTTTATTGTAACCATGTTATTAATCGGGGTGAGGCGACATCCATCACTGAAATGAGCAATCCTATTAAGTTACACGAAGTTATTGAATAATTCAGATTTAATTATCTCATAATTGCGTGTAGTAAGCTTTTAGTGATAATATTGCGACGACCAATGGGTACAAAAAATTTTAATTATTTTAGTTTTAAGAATGTTTTGTATTTTTTTTCTCTATACCTGTATATTTTTATGTTAATTATTTGATCAATAAAATAAGTAGTTTATGAATAAAAGAATGATAAATAAAAAAATCATGCATGATACACCGACAACATAATATTGTTACGAATTGTTATGGTTCTACAAGTAGCCCAATTATATGAACACTAGGTGATCTAAATTTCGATACAAGACCTGCTTATTTTAAAGAAAATGTTAAACCAGGGAAAAATTAGTTTTGTACCTAATATAATTATGTGATTGCGCCATGACTCGCTCGTGTACCCATTGACATATTTTCCAAACTTCTTTCTTGCTTCGGGTTTCCACTATTAAGGTAATCGATATATCCTTAATATTTTACAGGTACAACTTATATTTACGCAGGTAAATTAAAATTTTGTTAACTAAAATTTTCTGAGAACATACATAAATATTTATTCGCTATGGTTCACAAATGAACGTGTAGGCTCTCACGACGAAGCCTCACTCTTGTGCGGACCCAGAGGCCCCTCAAAATTGAGCCGTGATTTACTTCTTCACTCTCTCGATTACCACATTCCCGTGTAAGTAATGATTGTACCTACTATTTATTAACAGCGCCGGCAATCAGCCAGAATGCTATTACTTCGTGTTGTTTTTTAAACACCGTCGAGCAGCAGAATCCAATAGAGCAATTTCGTAAAAAAACTTTTAAGGACTCTTAAAGGGACCTGAAGTATAAAAAAATACTTTCGCTTAGATTTGGTCTAGCGTATAAATTGAAAACAATGTTTTCAAGGGAATATAAATAAATCTATATTGCATAGATTATAATTGTAAACAAAGAAAATGTTTAGTAATAACCCTCGAAATTATAAAAAAACTCTGGGAGTAAATAGTAACTTGATAACTTCATCCCGATAAAGTAAGATTGATTAAATATGAGCCGAATTACGGTTACTGCTGAATACTAAAATATTATTATTTTAAATATTTATTATTTTATTTTATTTTATTGAGAACCAGAACAGTCACATCATTACAGTTACAAGAAGTACACAAGTACAAGATAAATACAACTAAATAATTCCATCCATTAGCGGTAGAAACTACAGGTTGTTGGTGTTCGGAGGCTCTATCCTTCTTTGGAGAGGTGGGACGCCGCTTGCGGGAGAGGGGTTTGGACTTGGACCCCCGCTCTGGGTCGTTCCTGGTGCAGAGGCTGGCTATCGCCGTTCAACGTGGCAATGCTGCCAGTGTGATGGACACCTTTGCACCAGGGGCTACACGGGGTGGGCTTTTTGATTAAAAAGTGTACATGTGTGTTGTTAGTTTGTAAGTTAAATTATTAAATAATATTATTAAATAATAAATATTAACTATTAATATTATAAAATATTAATAGTACTAGCTTTTGCCCGCGGCTTCGCACGCGTAGATTTTAGACTTCTATGAAAAAAAAATGTAAAAACCTAACCTGAACCTCCTTTGATAGTCGTTCGTTTCTATGTGGGGTCGCAGTTCTAACCTAACCCAAAACCTACTTTGATAGCCATTCGTTTCTGTGTGAGATCGCAGTTCTTACCTTTCCTAAACCGAAGTAGAATCTTACCTTATTACATTCTGTCTGAAGTCTGTTTCATTGAACAGCATATTAGTATGACATAATTAAATACTTAATTACAAATAAACTACACGAAATAAAATTATCAACGCAGGCATCGTCATTTCCTGGGTGAATATCTAAGCGTTTCAACCGCCTAATTTTGGTAGTATCATTTTTGTCGAAGTTTCTATTCGCTACAATGTGCTACTTTGTCATTTTAAGGAGGCACGATATCTTATACAAATGGCGAAGTATAACATTGAGACGTTTAGAAATTTCGGCAAAAATGATGCCACCAAAATTAGGCGGTTGAAATTCTCAGATATTCACCCTCCTACAAAACAATAATGTAATCCGCCACAGGCTTCGTCCTTTTCTCTTATGGTAGAATAGTCAAGCCAAAACATTTAACCGGTGATGAGTCCAGTCAATCAGGACTCCCACCACAGTGACTCGATAAACCAGAGAAACGATATCCATGATGTTTTTTTTACTGTTTAACCATTTCACCTCTTTCAGAGGTTGAATTCTCAAAAACCTAAAACATATCTTTATCTTTTTATGTTTAGGAATACTCCTGTAAAGTTTTGGATAAAATGGTTTAAATAATCAAGTTTTCCCATACACACTCTGGACCCCCCTCATTGCACTCCATAGGGTGTGGATTTTGATTTATTTTTTTAAACCACCCCTACACCCTTAAAGGAACCTATGTGCTAAATTTGGAATCTCTAGAACCAGAAGTAAACGTAAATAATTAACCTTTGTTTGTTTTTCGAAAATTTTAAATAAAGATTAATTTATGTTCTCATTTAATTTACAGAATACTACTCCTGTGAAATTTCGGATAAAATAGTCCAACTAATCTTGTTTCACCATACAAACTTTGGAACCCCATTTCAACTCTATAGGAGGTGAATTTTGAAAAATCCTGGAATTACTTTTCTTAGATTTTTATTCTAAATTAGTTTACGCAATATGCAATTTCTTAATCTAAAACTAAATTTTTTTCATACAAACGTTCAACCCCATTTTTACCCCCTTAGGAGTAGGTATTTTTTTTTATACAAGTACTCGAGGTAAAATACTCGTACTATATAACATGGTAGAGGTATGTAGATAAGTACCTACTTCTTCATTGGCAACAACACTTCTATGACGTAATGAATTAAATAGCCCAACGAATCTGGTTCCTCCTTACAAACTTTAACCTTCCATTTAACCCACATCCATAAACATCAATTTTGGGAATGAATTTTCAAAAAACCTGAAACACGTGTTTACTTATTTATTGTTAAAAACATTCATGTGAAGTTTCGAATAAAATAGCCCAACTAATCTTATTTCCTCATACAAACTTTAACCTCCATAGGGAATGAATTTTCAAAAAACCTGAAACACGTGTTTACTTAAATATTTATTGTTAAAAACATTCGTGTGAAGTTTCGAATAAAATAGCCCAGCTAATCTTATTTCCCCATACAAACTTTAACCTTCCATTTAACCCCCATAGGGAATGAATTTTCAAAAAACCTGAAACACATGTTTACTTATTTATTATTAAAAACATTCCTGTGAAGTTTCGAATAAAATAGCCCAACTAATCTCATTTCCCCATACAAACTATAACCCTCCATTTAACCCCCATAGGGAATGAATTTAAAAAAAACCTGAAACACGTGTTTACTTATTTATTGTTATAAACATTCATGTGAAGTTTCGAATAAAATAGCCCAACTAATCTTATTTCCCCATACAAACTTTAACCCTCCATTTAACCCCCATAGGGAATAAATTTTCAAAAAACCTGAAACACGTGTTTACTTATTTATTTTTAAAAACATTCCTGTGAAGTTTCGAATAAAATAGCCCAACTAATCTTGTTTCCCCATACAAGCTTTAACCCCCCATTTAACCCCTTTAAGAAAGGAATTTTCAAAAATCCCTTCTTAGTGCGCCTCTAGACATTATAAAGAATCTAAATGCCAAGTTTGAACTCTCTAGGACCAGCGGTTTGGGCTGTGCGTTGATTTAAGTCAGTCAGTCAGTCAGTCAGTCAGTCAGTCAGGACATTGCCGTTTATATATATAGAGATATTGTGCACTGTTGCGGACTTCACGAGCCCAGTAACAGTTGTAATAAAAAATAAAAAATAGATAAGATATATATTGTTACTAACATAGGTTTATAAGATTTATTGTATTTTACTAACATACTATGTGCCACGAGCTTGAAATAAACGTTTATTTAATTTAATTTAATTTAAAATCGTTCCAACAACCGTAACATCGATTTCATACCATATCCCAATAAAAATTTACGGAATCATTCGATTCAAAAACGTTGAGAACAAAGATTTATGCTTAAGTCTTGTATTGAATTCCAAAAAGTAAATCTCATTCTGCTCCTAATCACCGACTTTTTAATCTTTTGATAATGTACGGCGAAGTACTTAAATAATCTCCGACACGTACATTAATCAATTGCGATTACACCGGTAGTCCGAGCCAAATTACACTACATCGAGTCCGATTACATCTGCCATATCTCATAAGGTTAATTATCTATATGTAATCAATCACTACTTTTGACCTCAGTGAGAAGTGAACTTTGTATAGGTACATATCATTTTGTGGACTTTCTCCACATTAAGTAAGGTAGGTACCTAATGAAGTATAATTGGTTTGGTAAATATGGTTTGTATATTGCTGTGGAACAACCCAAAATCAAATAAAAATATTGTTTTCTACGAAAAGAAAGACTTTAGATCCATATGAGTAGAATAAGTCATCTATTCGTCGGATGACCCATATGGAATTAGTATCTTCCTACGTCTCAAGTATATGCTTACCGAAAATATTTTAAGATTGTTACGTTTTCCAAAAACATTTTTTTACGAACAGTCACTGCTGCGGTTTTAACGCGTAGCCCATTTATTTAGCACACATAGGCACCGAGGGAGAAACTTGAACACATGCGTTGTCTAAGCATAAGACCAAGGTAAATCAATTGTTCGCTCCCGATAACGCCTGCTTAGCAAATGTCATTTGAATTTGTTACAACCTTTTCAGAGATATCCGAAGTAAATAGGTAATAGTAGTTGGATAATTATTGCGTTCGCGCACGCTTAACACACTAGATAAACGTAAAATATGCGAACGGAACGGTCTGATACCAATAACGATCAGTTTCTGAATATCGAACGTACCGAATTAAACGACGGCGCGGTCGCAGAGACGCCCCTGCTATACCGAACGACTATCAGAATTTGAACATTCAGCAACTGTTTCAGTCTTTCCAATTATGCCTTTATTGTTGTGACAGAGACAGTTGCTTTGAATTTTCGATATTCTCGGCAGGTCTTCAGGTCGGCGCTCGTGCGGCGCGGCCGCAATTATCCCGCGACCTGTGACCCGCGTTCCCACGCCAGTTCACACGAGAACCCGGAGCTTCCCATCGGAACTTCGGTTTGAAAACGAAGCCTTCGAGGCTTCGCATTTTTGGTGGTTATGTACCGAAACCATGTTGATAATTAGGAGCAATTTTGATGATGAGAGTGTGTTTTTTTACAGAGATAGCAAACCAAAACAGAGATTCTAAGAAGAAGAATAAGAAGAAAAACATTTATTTGTGACGCTTACAGTACAAACATAAACATAAACAAGACAACATAGGAAAATAAAAAATAAAAATTAAATAAAAGAAAGTAAGTGGTGTGTGCATCACAAAATGGACCCAACTCAGCATATTGCCGACTAAGAAATCGGCGCTGGTCTTCCGTAGGGCCCATAGATTCCACGTGTGCGCGTTGAAATACGTTCTTGATGATTTCCTGTGTAAATTCACAAAAGACAT
This sequence comes from Thaumatotibia leucotreta, assembly GCA_025490895.1. NCBI lineage: Eukaryota > Metazoa > Arthropoda > Insecta > Lepidoptera > Tortricidae > Thaumatotibia > Thaumatotibia leucotreta. Next base: position 10,028 of record JALPQI010005490.1, read on the forward strand.
TGAGACATTCGCAAAATAACCCTAATAGTTACCGTAAACTTATGATAGACCCATGTTACTTGCTCGAACCACATAGCCGAGAGCTAAAATACTAGTATTCAGGGTTTAATATGTGCCACGGCCATACATACAACACACTTCGATGTGAGATGATAATTTTTTTGGGTGATTTATTCCATGAAAATATATCTTCACTTCACTACATAGTATAAAATAAAGTCACTTTTTCTGTCCCTATGTCCCTTTGTACGCTTAAATCTTTCAAACTACGCAACGGATTTTGATGATTTTTTTTGAATAGGTAGAGTAATTCAAGAGGAAGGTTTATATGTAGGTATAGTACCCGTGCGAAGCCGGGGCGGGTCGCTAGTATTATTATATAAAGCGGAGCGGCCTAGGGAGTGTCGTATGAGATGCGGAACAAATGCAACAACAAAAGATTAAAATCTCAATCAGTCTCGATATAGCCAATGGGTTCGAAGAGGAACAGAGACTAGGCACACGCCGCCACGTGTCGGGAAATCGCGTAATGAGCCCGCACCTGCATGGCAAAATTAAGGGATTTCTCGCGCCCTCCCGTGGGAATGGCGGAGGAGGTCTCCCCTTTTCCCCGTCGCTTACCGACCAGAGGGGACTCTAGTGCACTCAACCAATGTAACAGTAACTCTACAGCTATGCGATATCGATGATCACTCTCAATATTTACGTTGGTTCCCTTCAAGCTTTCGCCAACCTTTTGTTTGCTAACGCAATAGGAATATTAATAGTAGTACTGTTTACTCACCATTCGTTCATCAACATCGACACGCGCGCTGCCCATAACGTCCGCCAATATCGCTAGGCCAGCGGCGTTTTATGATCCTGGATATTGAATTACAGTCTGTCAATATTAATAAAGCCGTATTGTGGGAACTATTAACTGAGAAATACAATAGCTGCACGAAGAATAGGTATGTAGTACTTCTGATTACTCAATTAAAAATACTAATGAAGTACTTGAACTTAGGTATACAGTACCTCGCACTCATCAGCTGGGTCAAATGATGTTTTTAAATGTATAACAATAGCAGTTAATAATATTCTCGTTAGGATCTCAATCTTCATCCAACAATTGTAAGTGCTGATCGCTTGCAGCCCGAAGGCAAGTACTATATTGATGTCTACCACTAATATTGGCCAGTCTATTGTCTCTCGGATTTGAAAAGCATTACACAAAGCGTGGCGTAACATGGAATAATGCAGATAAGAGGGTGCAGGCGATGGGAGCGGCGCGTGCGCGGCACTCCCACGGCACGCGCGGGGTGGACCTGGCCATGGGGGCTTAGATCCCCATTACGTTTATAACCTGATATCAGGAAATACTGTACCTGAACAGTCTGTTAAAATCCTCTACCACTTTTTGACCCTATTACCGGCGTGGGATGGAATCAAAATGTCCCTAGAAGAACATGCTTTCGCTACTGGTCATGGAAATTTATTTTAGGTGTTAAAAACAGTGTGCAAATCTTATTTTAATTATACTCTTTGAGTGAAAACCTACCTACATGAATTTTTAATAAATGTTGAAAATGAAAATGTGGTTTACCACTTTTCGACTCTATTCAGTGATACTCGTAACAATGTCTAAAAAGTGGTATGTCACATTTTTCGTTTACGTTACCATCTCATTTAAAAACACCTAATGTTAGAATCAGTCGTCCAATATAGGCTACTACGATCGCCAACCCGCTTGCCCAGCGTGGCGGTTATAGGCATATATTTACCTCCTCGTGCGTCCATACACATAGGTAAGTAGGAGAGGCTGAAGTCTAGCAGTGGACTGATATAATGATGAGGTAGGTTACCCTACCCTTAGAATAACTACCACTAGTCTGCGAATAGAATAGATTGAAAGTATCTTAAAATGCGTGAGCAAAGCACAACCTTAGCGGTCAATTTAGAAAAGCGTATTATATACAGGGTGTAAGTCTAATACGGGCGAAGCTCTTAACGGGTGTTAGTTTACGACATAATAAGTACATTCAAATAACTTTTACTTAAAATTAGAGCAACAAAATTTTCCATACAAAATAATTCAGCGCGCAATGTAGAGCAACATACGCGAGTTAAACACTCGATGACAGCTAATTTCAAAAGCTGAAGACATAACTGCCATATCAACAATAACAAATGTTTGTACCTACATTGCTGCTCGGATAATCTTAAATAAATTCTGTGGGGTTATAATTAAGAGAAACTTTAAAAAAACCTTGTAATCCATGATTACACTAATGAATCCCACGCCTGGTTTAATTGATCGCCCGTATTAGACTTACACACTGTATACGAAAATGTAAATTATTTTTGCCCTACTTAGTTATATGCCGGGTTGTCATGTGATACACAGGACACACTCCAGCACATTAAAAACTTAGTAGCGTATTAAACAAACTCTTCATCAATTATTGGGCCTACTTATCGCATTACCCTAGACCCGATGTTTAACATTAATAGATAATCTCCGCCAAGCACCACTTGTGTCTTGTCCCTTTCCTGTTTACAGTGCAAATTAAGACGGTCATAAATTTTATGGTCGTCTAACATAATAACAGATATTCGGCCCTGTCTCGCCATTTTCTCACCTGATAGAACAAAGCGATTAGAGATGCTCAGCCAACGATTTTTTTCGTGTCTACACCTTCATCATTTATTTACACAGACATAAAAGCACCTTACTTATTCCATCGCTCATAAGGTATATTTAACTGGCCGCAAATTTTTTCATCTCTACTTTTTTCTACTTGTCGCCACCAAAACGACAAAAGGAATACCTGCTGCCCTAAGACAATATTCCGTAACAAATTGCAGCGCAAGGTGCTTTTGATACGGCATCGAGACAGTGCGCAAAAACTCGTACGTGTTTAGACAATATCTATTTGCAGGTATGGAAACTAATTGACGCCTGGAAATCTAATTTTGCCACTACCTGGGATTCCGTTGGCAATAAAAGGTAGGGATAATAAACTGTATTTTGGACGTGTGAACACGAATAGACTTATAACGTGTTTCGGTAAAATTCGTCTCAACTTAACTGAATGAAGTTTCAAAAGCGAGTCCACGAGAAAACCCTAATAAAATTTTGGCTGAGTTCAGTCAAATCTCCATTTGGATGATACCTGGAACCTTAGACCGCATAGTGTCGTAAAAAATGCTTATTCTGAGGTTTAAAGACTTAAAGGCCATATATCTGGCTTCTTGTACATATCTACGTTTATAACAAACCAAATCCAATTCTTATACCACATATTCTGTCAGCCTACAAAGCTTAGTTGGTAGGTACTTTGCTTAAATGTTTATCACAAATGTTTGTTCGTTGTTCATGGTTATTTTCTACACTTACCTAAGTACGTTACAATCGAGAATACCCTGTATATCTATTTGTTACACAGGGTATTACACGAGCCACTGAAAACCTTGAACGGGGTGATTTAGTAGGCTTTAATGAAACAACTTTTACTATGGGGCCAAACACGAAATCTAAAAAAAAGTCTTGTCTTTTTCAAATACATGTTGACCAATTGATCACGACATTTTGTATAAAAGAGCCAACATTTTTTTGAGCTTTCTGGGTTAGCTCCATAGTAAAAATTGTTCAGTATAACCTACCAAGTCACCCCGTTAAAGGTTTTCAGTGGCTCGTGTAACACGTTGTATAGTCGCTTAATAGCCACAATACAAGCCTTAATTGAGCTTTCCGTGAAACTAAGTAAATTTATCTAATATCGTCCAGAGATATCTGTTTATATTTATAAATATACTCTGCGAGTCTTAAGGGTTTCTAAGATTCGAAATGAGCGTTATACACTACTTTCATGCATCTACATCATTTGGAAAACGAATCCAACTAGTTTCCAAGCCTGCACGTCGCGGCGGTAATGAAGCTTTTTGTGCTTCAACCGATATTATTAAACTTAATAATAGTAAAAATAGAGTAAATAATCACAACTGTTCCCAGCGGCTTTGACTATTCGTCACCGCTAAATTGCGTTATTTGAATCACATCACTTACATTTAAATGGCGTTCCAAATAACGCCAAATAAAGCAATTCACTACCTGAGTTCTTTACTCCCGCCTCCAAGGTGACTCGAGTTTTTGCCGCGCTCGTTTTTTATGGTCATTGGACTGTGTAGTTATTACGATTCGGACCTCTTTGTGTGGTCGTATGCGAGCCAGCTACTTGCGTGAGGTTTGGATGTCACCATGGATGGACTGAATGAACTTTTAGTGCTTTACTCGTAGAAGCTAGAACATATTTGCCCAATATAAATCGGAGCCCAATTTTATTTTAGAACAAAATGATTCTCTTCTATCGATGATGTTGTAATTTTTGATAGCAATCGCCAAAAGTAACAAGGTATTTTTTTAAATTATTAGTTTACATAATCTATTTTTATACTAGACCTGTTGTAACTAGGTTTACTGCGCTTAGATTGGTCAGCTGCATTGCCACGTACCTAAGTCTACCAATTAGACAATATTTTCAGGATTACCTAAGTCGAAACATTTTTGAATATTTATCTGTGTCATTTAGGTGACGAAACGCGTATCGTATTATGAGTCATATATATATGCAGTTCTTTAATTATTTTTTCAGTATTAGATAATCTATAATATCTTAATCCGCATTGCAGGCTTCGTCAGGTGCGTACTAATTACAATTATAACGTCAATAATTGTTCAGCGATTACTGGAATTCGACAGCGATAAAAAACATCAGATAATCTAGTGCTTGCGTACTGACATGTGTACCTACTCGTATTTGTATTGCCTTAGATATGACTTAATGTCTTCGAAATGTAGGCGATCAAGATAACAACAAGATAATTTTGACCCCAAAAATTGACTCTTCGTTACTGGGAAAGGCGTATGATGTACTTTTCATTAAATGTCTTTAAACGCGATTAAAATGGCTCTAATGAAATTTGTGCGAAAGTGACACGTCATGTTCACATAAAATATCATAGAGATTTAAAAAAAATAAGTTATAACAAACTTGTCGCATCTGTGTAAGAAGGTACTAAAAGGAGATAACTGACTATACTGCCGCCGTCCCCCGCCATAAGCCTATATAAGTGAAGTGTACCCCTGTGATTGCCCTCTTTTTCGCCCTGTGCTGTGTCGTAAGATCTTGATTTGTATCCATTTTTGTATCTTAGTATAATCTTAATGTAAACCTCAATTATTGTAAATTTATTAGCTTAAAATCGTTAATTATAAGGAATAAACAAATGTAGAACATTTAATAAAACATGTGTTGATCTGTCTTTTAATATTTTCTTGAGTTAGGATCCTGGCCATCGCTAAAATCAAAAGTGGGATAGTGCTCATCGCCTTTTGCAATTTTTGATAAGCAGTGAACATTCCTTTTTGAAAGTAGGAACACGAATAATGGCCGACAGATCCACTCGCAATAGGGGTAGGATTAGGCATAATAACCAGTCTGTTACAGAAGCAGAGGGTCTTCAAGAACAGCTAGGTGCTATATTGGCTCGCCTCAATGCCCTCGAGAGCAGCCCACCCATCGCTGCGTCCAGCGGTGCCGCCAGCCACGTGGAACCGGGCAGCGGCCATGTGGAAGCTGCCAGCAGCCTGGACAACGCTGCTCTAACTTCAATGCCGGCACCATCATTACCATCGGGATCGAGCACCAGCACCGTCAGTGACCTCAATTCTGCGACTGCACCTGATGCTACTGACCGCCTCATCGGCGCCCTTACCGCATTGACAAAAGTAAGATCCAACCATTATTACATTTCCAATTTCGACCCAAGCTTGCACGACATCGATTCTTGGTGTGAAGAGGTCGAAAGAGCTCGTGATATTAATCGTTGGGACGACAATGAGTGCCTATCCAGGATAGCAAATTGCTTGAAAGGTGACGCTCGTAGTTGGCTTAACGAGTGGGTTACGAACGATCGTACATGGACGAACTTCAAACTTGAATTTAAACCACTATGTTCACGAAGAATCGACGTCGCGAACATTCTTTTTGATGTAATGAATACAAATTCTGACAGTTATACCACGTATGCTGAGTACGCGAGGCGTTCATTACTGCGTCTAAACATTGTAAAAGGGTTAAGCGACGAATTGACCGTCGCTATTGTTATACGAGGTATAACTGACGCTCAAATTCGTGCCACCGCGACTAATGCTCGTTTAATGCCTAAAGACCTTGTTGAATTTTTATCAATTTATACAAAGCCTAATTTAAATAATTATCATACAACCACGCGTCCCTCACGCAGTAGGCATGTTGACTCGAATACAAGAAAACGCGGCTCTTCTTTTAGAACGCCTAATCGCGAGGTAAAATGTTATTTATGCGGTACAACAGGTCACCCCCAACGATTATGCCCGAAACGTCCTAAGCAACTCGAAACAAATAGCGATAAAGACGATAAAAAATTTGCAGTCATTCCATCTACTACGACTACTAACTTATGTTCGTTCTGTAAAAAGCCGGGTCATAACGACACTGTATGCTTTGCAAAACAAAGATCAGAATCGCGAAACAAAAAAAATGTTAATTTTTGTCGAGAATTAGCGGGTAGTTCAAGCGACAGTGACATTACGACCGCGGTGATACAGGGCATACCGGTAGATGTTTTGATCGACAGTGGTTCTGGCGTATCTTTAATCAGTGAATCCTTTCTCAAAAACTTTGATGCAAAAATACAATCTAAACATGAAGTTTTACGCGGTTTCGGTAGTCAACATTTTGAGTGCAACAGATATGTGACATTAGTTGTCGAATTATGTGACATCGCGTTAGAAGTCGATCTGTTTATTGTGCCGCCTACTTACATAAGTGCACCTGTACTTATCGGAACTGATGTTTTGAACCGTAAAGGAGTAGCGTATATCAGATTAAACGGTAACCAACGAATTATTCGTATACCTTGCGCTAATGAGATTAAGGATGTGTTACATGTACAATCCAATGAGCAATTATTGTTAAATAGCCCTCTTACAGGCTCTGACCGTGAAAAACTATATTCGATAATCAATAACTTTAAAGATTATCTGATTGAAGGTACGGCCCATACGACCGTAACCACGGGCGAGATGCACATTGAATTGACCAGTGACGCTCCTATCAATTACAGGCCATACAAAATGTCGATAGATGAAAAATCTCGAGTACGTGAGATAATTCGTGATTTATTAGATAAAGGTGTTATTCGTGAATCGCAGTCTCCATACGCTAGCCCGATAATACTTGTTAAAAAGCGCGACGGGAAAGATCGGTTATGCGTAGATTACCGTGCGTTAAATGCCGTAACAGTAAAGGATCGCTTTCCATTGCCTCTGATCGAGGACCACATAGATCGCCTTGGCAAAAGCAAATACTTTAGTTGTTTGGATATGGCTACAGGTTTCCATCAAATAGCACTGGATAGCGATTCTATACCGAAGTCTGGGTTTGTAACCCCTGACGCCCATTACGAGTATCTAAAGGTTCCATATGGATTAGCCAATGCTCCCGTTGTATACCAGCGTATAATCACAAAGACTTTAAAGCCTCTTATAGATGCGGGTAAAGTTTTAACGTATATCGATGATGTTCTGATTCTTGCGTCAACCGTTGACGAGGCGCTAAGTAACTTAAGTGAAACTCTTGAAACGTTAACTGCTGCGGGGTTTTCAATTAATCTAAAAAAGAGTACGTTTGTTGCCACAGAGGTGGAGTATTTGGGCCGCAGGATATCAGAAGGTCAGGTGAGACCGAGCGAAAGAAAGATTAAAGCTTTAATTGACTCCCCTGTACCAACAAACGTACGTCAGGTGCGACAATTGCTTGGATTAGGCGGTTATTTCCGACGTTACATACCCGATTACGCGACTAAGACTGCTTGCATTGCTAGGTTGACGAAGAGAGGGATTCCGTTTATATGGGGAAAAGAACAGGAAGAAGCTCGCAAATATCTAATCGAGTGTCTTACTAACGAACCTGTACTTGCAGTTTTCGATCCTTCGCTACCCACAGAACTACACACAGACGCGAGTTCTGTTGGGTATGGAGCTGTGCTTATTCAAGTACATAGCGATAAAAGTAGACGTGTTGTAGCTTACTTTAGTAAGACCACTCGAGGAGCTGAACCTAAATACCATTCGTATGAGCTAGAGACCCTAGCTGTGTTAAAAGCTTTGCAACATTTTCGCCACTACTTGCTGGGAGTTCCTTTTAAAATAATAACAGATTGTAATGCATTAAAGATGACTGAACGTAAAAAGGATCTCCTACCACGTGTGGCGAGGTGGTGGATGTATATGCAGGATTTCAACTTTACAATGGAATACCGAAAGGGGACAATGATGCAGCACGCGGACTACCTAAGTCGAAATCCTGTAAATATTTTGAATATAACTAAACCGAAAAACTGGGCTCAAATTGCTCAGTCCGCGGACGAAGAAACTCTTGATTTAATTGAAAAAGTAAAAAATAACGAAATCGATACGTCTCGTTATATTGTTCAAAATGATTTACTGTATTACAAGTACTCTCCTACTGGTGAGGAATCCAGGTTACTGTGTTTTATACCTAAAGGTCATAGGTTAAGCTTGTTGCGTATCTTTCACGACCAACATGAACACATTGGAATTGATAAAACTACAGATCTAATATTGAGACACTTTTGGTTCCCTGGATTACGCACTTTTGTTCGGAAGTACATAGCCCATTGTTTGATTTGTTTGTCATCAAAGAAAGTACCAAAAGCTCCGCATCAACCTATTTCTTCGTGGCACAAACCCGAAGCACCTTTTAATACCATACATGTTGATGTACTGGGCGTACTGCCGGTTTCAAATGATTTTAAATTTGTTTTAATTCTGGTCGATTCATTTACTAAATACTGTTTGCTGTACCCAATGATCAAACAAGACTCTGACGAGTTACAAAATTGTTTTAATAACGCTGTATCTTTGTTCGGAACACCAAAACTTATAGTTTGTGATAAGGGTCGTATGTTTGAAAGCTCTCAATTTCAGGGCTGGGTTAAGGAAATGGGATCTAGCATTCACTTCATAACTCCACAAATGCATGGCGAAAACGGGCAGGTAGAACGATATTGTAGGACTCTGCTCAATATGCTCCGCGTAGAGGCTGCCAAAAATAGTCAATGGTCTACCAGTCTCTGGAGGCTTCAACTTGTAATCAACAGCACCAAGCAAAAAACCATACAAACATCACCACTACAGTTACTTGTCGGAATAGAGGGTACTACACCGCTTATTAGGACTCTTGTTCGTGACATCGCGCTCAACAACACTCAAACCAATCGCGAAGCCGTCCGCGAACTACAACGGCAACGCGCGAGTGAGTTACTTAATGAAAACCGACAAAAACAAGACAACTATGTAAACAAACACCGTCGGGCGGAGCGAATATTTAAACTGGGTGATATGGTTTTTGTTATAAAAACTTCACAGATGACTGGCAAGCTGGACTCTGGGATGCGCGGACCGTACCGCGTCACGAGGGTACTCCCACATGGTCGCTACAATCTGCGGCTGATGGGTGGCTCCTATGGTAAAACAACACAAGCTGCAGCCGAGCATATGGTTGTTTGGCGTGGAGAGTGGACCCCCGAATCGTGTGCCGCATTCTTCGATAGTGAGTACCTTTACTTCTGTTTATGTAGCCCTGTACATACATGCTAACTAGGAGCCACTGTATTTTAAGCTACGTAAATACTAGATGGTCATGCTAACTGGGTGCCTCTGTCCGTAAGTAAATCACTCTTTAACTAATTGCTGATGTCCTTAGCTCTGGGACATGCAAACTAGGTGCCACTGTCCAAATTTCATTATTCTAGGACACGCTAACTAGGTGCCACTGTCCATATTTGGTTACTCCAGGATACGCTAACTGGGTGCCACTGTCCGTATTGAGTTGAGTAAAGACGCGCTCACTATGTGCAGCCCGTAATGATGGGTAAAGCTAACTAGGTGCCTCTGCCCCAATTGTTTGATATGCAAACTAGGTGCCTCTATCCTGTAATAAAACAGACATGCAAACTAGGAGCCTCTGTCTTCCTGGGTCATTAAATGATCAGACTAATCAATTGTTATTATTTTCACTTCCAGGTGAAGATGACGCTACATCTGGCACAACTTTGGCCGATCCCGCCGACGCTGAAGCTGTAAGCCAGACTGATGACCACAATGGGGGCCCCTCTACTAGCACCGGATCATCTAGCCGTAATGCCTCTGAGAGCCACGCCACTATAGCATCTGTGAACGAGAACACAGGAACTACTGGACCCGCTAACGCCACAGAAAACGTAACCAGACGCCCTTCTAACGATGATGATGACCATGAAAATGTTAAGGCGAGAGTATCTAGCCGACCAAGAAGTGGTCGAGGGCGACCACCTGTCAGGAGAAGCCGTAAAAGGAGATAACTGACTATACTGCCGCCGTCCCCCGCCATAAGCCTATATAAGTGAAGTGTACCCCTGTGATTGCCCTCTTTTTCGCCCTGTGCTGTGTCGTAAGATCTTGATTTGTATCCATTTTTGTATCTTAGTATAATCTTAATGTAAACCTCAATTATTGTAAATTTATTAGCTTAAAATCGTTAATTATAAGGAATAAACAAATGTAGAACATTTAATAAAACATGTGTTGATCTGTCTTTTAATATTTTCTTGAGTTAGGATCCTGGCCATCGCTAAAAGTACCTAATTATGAGGAGCCGCGACACAACCTACGGCAGTTCTAAACTAATTGTTCAAAAGATTATTGACTTATCCAGTCCACAAATAGCTTTATAATTTATTTCGCATTCGGATGTGTTTGTAGTTTTTACAGGTAGCCGGGGCCTTTCAGAGGATCTGTCCCCGTGGGACCGCGACAAGTGGATGCCGTCACGTACGGCCATTGTTCCCCCTCTGCCGCGCTCCAGCCTGCTCACTCTTCAGGTACCTATGGGTACTATGCTCCTGATATTAACTTTTACTAATTGATGAATGGTGAATTCTACTAACAAGTCAATAGTTGCCGATTTCTGAGAATGAATTTTTGATGGTTTTAGATTAATCCTTATTAATATAAGGGTAAGACTCACCTTTTTTCCGATAGTCTTAACGTCATATACATAAGGCACATTTCTAAACTGTCAAATGTTCAGAAGTCAGAAACTATAGCTCTAAGCTCGTTTTGTGAAACGGAAGAGATACTGAATAAAAACTGTTATGTCAACAGAGGCATTAAGGCGGAACCAATATTCTAGAAAATAGTTTTCATGATGTCTTTATATGTTAAGTAATAAACAACATAAGAATTTTGAACTAATTGATATACCTATGCTGAAATCTACTTGTAGGTATAGCTCAAAGCTCGTTTTATGACACGGAAGGGACACTGAACAAAAACTGTTCTTACAAAAGAGGCATTAACACGTGCCATGTGCAGCTAAAATCGATAGTTTCACCTCTCACGTGCAAATTCTCGCACAACATTTCAAGCATAATCTGGCAACAGTATTAAAAGTCCACCAATACCTAATTTTCTCAAATTGTCACTTTTTATACGTGCGGGTAAGTTAACGTAAGTAGCTTAGCGCGTCTTGCAAATTTCAAATTATCCCTAAATTTAAAAAGGGTCGTGTATCATACTGCATTCACGTATCATCAATACCTTCAAATGCATCACATGTGATACATGCACAGGGAACGTGTTAAGGCAGAACCCAAATTTATATTCAAGGAAATCTTTTCAAAATATCTTTATAAGTTATAAATTATAACATAACATAAGACATTTGAATGCCGTATTGCAGACTGTTTTAATAACATGACATTATTTCACCGACTCTACAAATCCAGTGATATACCTACAAGTTAATATGAAATTAACTTTATGCCCCTAACCTTATTATTTCTACTCTTCTTATGATTATTTTAAACATCTATATAGGTACTTATTTGTTTTATTTTAATAAAGGGTCGCTTTGTTTTTCCATAGACTACAGATAGAGCGAACTATGCTGTATTTTTGACATGATGAAGGAACAACTTGCTAACCAAATCTAGCTACAAATAAATTGAAGTTAATCTTGTATTATTTTGTTATGCTTATTTATTCCTAAGAATGTATCACCTACATTATTTTATTAGTCAGACTTACCTATGTAGAGCGGACCTTTAGGTGTAGAGTTCCGAAGTGATTTTGTTTTTTTATTCACAGGGCTTTGTTATGTTTCTAAATTAAAAATACTATCCATTTAAAATGACAATTAAATGTTGTAACTACGCAATAGTCGTAAGTCATTTGATCCTATAACGTTAAGAAAACCTTTTTCGATTATTTTTTACGAGAATAAAGTATTTGCACATCAAATCAAATTTTCATTTAGTACCGATACAACTGCGACGCGTACATAATGCTGGGAAGAAGATGAATGACGTAGCCTTAAATTAATTAATATTTATAGGTTAAGCTGATAGTATTTATAAAAGGCAGGTTCATAGGAATTTCGATAAGTAGAGCCTTTATAATTGTTATTGAATATTTGTCCAAAAAGACAATGCAGGGTAAAGTGCATGTCACGAGCGCAACGGCCTTAGTCAGGGCCGCCCAGCGCCCAGCGCCCAGCGCGGCAGGCAGACGCGGCGCCCACCGCCGCCATGGGAAAATCAGGCTTCGCCCTGCGAGCCCATTGGCCCGCCCGGCCCCGCCCCGCGCCCCGCCCGCGCCCATAAATACTACGCGCCGCCGCGCATCTCCTCATTCCTCGCTCGCAGTCCGCACTCGCCACACGCGTCCGCGTTACGTTACTTCCAGTGCTCGTGTTAAGTGCAACTCAAACCACAATGAAAGCGATAACAGCAGTGTGCGCGACCGGCGCTTCCGTGCCGGCGATAGCCGGAGGCCGCGTGCAGCGGCACCGGGAGGGCGAGAACGCCGAGATCCAGATGTATCTCTCGAAACTGCAGGACTTGGTGCCGTTCATGCCGAAGAACCGAAAGATCTCCAAGTTGGAGGTGATCCAGCACGTGATCGACTACATTTGCGACCTGCAGTCGGCGCTGGAGAACCACCCGGCCATGGATCAGTTCGATGCGGAGAGCGCGCTGGCCGCGCCGTGCTCGGCCCGCCGGCCGCCGCAGCAGCGTCGTCCCTTGGGCCCGCGCTCCCAACCCAACACCATCCTCCGCAGAACACCCGCAGCTCATGAACACCACAACCAAACGGTTAGTTTCTATTCCTTTCTAAGAGTCCAAATTAAAACAATGAATTTTGTTTTCATTCTAATGTTTATCTAATGTCAACATATGTACAGAAACGCAAGCACTAGCTAAGTTCAAAATAATTTCGCTACTCAATTGAAATACAATTTAATTCTTACAATAAAGTCTACTCCGACCATAAACAACTAGTGCGCCTAGACAGTATTGCATAAAAAGAATGAAATCGGGCGCGTCGTTGTTTTTGCGGCGCGCACCTGCGCGTTTCGCAAGCGCGGGAAGGTAAAAGCGGAGATGTCGAGTTTCACAAGCGACCGCGAGACGCCACTATGTGGCCTGCATTGCGTGGAAAACTTATCCTACAAACAAACAATGGAACCTCTTACATATCTTGATATTTTTACTAACCATTTGCACTTTGACATAGTTAACTAATCTACATCTCTATCTACTCATTCAAATCTTCGTCGCAATCATTCCAAAAAACGTCTAGGTAGTGCTTATATCGGTAAACAACAGGCACAATCTAAACCGCTGATCACGCGTGCGTGACGACTGTTTTGATTTTCAGCCTTGAAGTGCGGCCACCTGCGCCGGCGCCGCGTAAACGGCCGTGTACTGACACACTATTTGAATATTCAACACATATTTAACTATGCTGACTCGTTTAACATTCCACCTAACACCTGCGCGAGATGACCATTGCGTCTCGTTTCAAATTGCCCCCAAGATACGCAGAGATTCGGACTGAGTCGAATCATCTAAAATTGCACCGAGATTGTGCTGCACCGTCAAAGCGGCAGGTGCATCGCGCAGGATTTATACGAGCGCCTTGCGATTACTGCCCCAGGCGCGGCTCGTTAATACTTGCCTGTGCCACGTAAATTTTAATATCTACCGCTGTTGGAGCCGAGAGAAATGCCCGCGACAGCTTGATTTAGGGGACACAACGTGCTGTCCAGAATTTACAGCAACACAAGTGACCTATCTAGATCTCAACAGTAATAATATTCTTGTAAACAAACCCATTGGGCTTGGCATCTATTAGAAGGCAAAATAATTCTATAATTTACTATAAAAATTATACGCAATAATATATTTTATAAACCCGTTACCCTTCACCCGCATTCCGGTGTCAACTGAAAAGACTAAAAGTTATAAATAATAGAGCCTTTCGGATCGCTTGATTGCTAATTAAAATTCATGCTCTGAATATATTATACATACTAAGAATTCGGAATACTATATATATCGCCCATAAACATAGATCATATTACTGAGGTATCGAATAAACAAGCAGCACTGATTTAATGAGCTTCGGGCGCCGGCGACATCGCACGATATAGGTACTAATGTACCGCCTACTACAATACAGTATCGGAATGCCGACTAATCGGACCGCATTCTTCGATACCGCCGAGGAATAACATGAAGTATAAAATCTTATATGACTGTAGTTCATATATAATCCAAATAAGCTCTTTTACCTATAAGGCGTACAAAAAGAAGGCTCGAGGCGGTCGTGCCGGAATCCGAGGCGTCGTGAGGCGGCATTTCACGGTGCTATCTGGCGGGGCATCGCTGTGTGCCACAAACTCCGGTCACGAGCATACACCACGGTATCTCGGCGACGGTAATTGTTGCTCGCAGCTGCCTGAACTCGCGGGGCCGTGGGACCTTTCGCCGTACTTACCACTATCCTCCGCTCTCACTCACGTTCTTGTCCTTTACTGCTTTACCTAATATTATTATTATATTACGTTACCCCTAAATAACCATAACTGAGCACAATAGGAGACGGATATCGTTACATCTAATAACATAAATTGACCCCTTTAAGGCCATCATGTGTTTAGTTAAGTATTTTTTAACAAAGGTTGCATTACGCTGCTGTCAATCTTAACTAAAGTGAAAATACCATTATCAGTTAGTCATTCAATTAGTTTGCCCGCATGATTCTCAAAATTCATTTAAGAACTAGCTTCCCAATAAACTGATCTATAGGAAGGCTGCGACCACATGTTCGTTGATCAGATTAATTTAGGCTGTGTTGGTGCTGCGTCAGACACAAAAGGAAGGCAGCTTAGCGCCTACACGGCTTGCCCGAGTCGCGACTGGCGGGCGACAGGCGACACTAACGAGCGGCCAGGTGTCCGCGCCCACGCTCTTTGCTCCTCTGAATATCTCAGTCTCCGCGCACCTCGCCACGCATAAATCGCACGTGAAAGTTTTACGAGCACCTTTACGCTTCTCCGAACTAATAAACTGCGGCGGCGGCGAGTAGACAATGCAGTCCACCGCGCAATGTCTCCGCAGAACTCTGCACGTGCAACGATTTCGCCGATCAATTCCATCGACGACGGATCGATCGAGGGCATTGTGCGGCTAACGGTCGCTCACAGCTGCGCACCGAGCACACGTGACGGCCGCCGCCGGTAGCCGGATAGCTAAATAAATGCGACGTTACCTACCTTTTTATTATCCAGTCGACAATGCTCATCACATAAAGGGATTTCACGTGTGCCCGCAAAGTCCCGATCTGTCGGAACATGTGTGCTCTCCCTTTGGTATGTGTCCGTAAATAGGGTGTGGCCACGTGCGCCCGCTCAGCTGCGGCGCGGATGTGCGGACGGGAAGCAGTAATCTAACACTTAGTACCGAAAAAGTTGCACTGAAACTGCAATAGGTACTTCTTCAACGAAAACATCCTGTTCAGTTCGCATAGTTGATTTCAATGCCGAGTTCCGTTTTGCGGATTGTTATCCCCCATTTCTGACTTTACACGCATCCTTTAACTAATTTAGGGCAGAAAAATAATGGACCCATTGTCACAACGATAATGAATTAAAAAGTGTTGAAACGGGGCGCACATGCGGTGACAGATGGCCGGACGCGGGTCGGGATGTGTGCGACACTCGATACGCTATTTGTCGCAATTATTGACTACCGACTAAATTGTGATTACCTCGATCACGAAATATTCGGTGAAGAGATTCAAGCAGAATTAATTTGCCTTCTTCAATTATAGCAATTGCTTTGAATGAAAGATTGAGTATGCGAACATGTGCGCGCGCATCTGTGCAATGATTGGTAAATGCACCCTCGTCCGCCCTGCATTGGGTGGCAAGGGCTTGCCTTCTGTCGTTCCAAACCCTTCATTTAATAAGTGGTTATTTATGTCTTTCTTATTGTATACTTACCTATGTTTCCTCATTGTTACAGGCGGCAGAGAAGCAGAGTCAGCAGGATAGGCCACTGTGCTAGGTTAAGAAGACAAATACTTTATGGTAAAACTAATTAAACCTCGTGAAGAAGACCGCGGCCGGCGACGAAGCCACCGCGCGGTGAGACTCGCGAAGACATCCTAAGTACGATCTCGTTACGATCAATATAAGTACTACGTTAATTTAATGTAATTTGTGGCATTACGGGAGGAGACAGCATTGCAATGCAATCAATCGTTGGTGACGACCTCTGACCGATTGTTTTGTTAATTTCATGTAAAAAGCTTTACTAGTTGTTAGTCCTATGTATGTTATGTGTTGAATGGTTTGCGGAACACCTAAACCCAGTCAGGACTGCCAGTTAGAGTTAATGCTATATAATATAATAAAACTATTGTGATTCCTACGCGGAATTTCGCATAAGATTTTTTTTCACGTGTAAAAGAATGCTTGTATTCTTGTTTAATTTCCAGTCCTAGATTCTTAGTTCTTAAACGATGCTTCCATTAATATCAAAGATGTAAACCGATTGAAAGTTGGTTTATCTAAATAATTTTATTAATTTAAATTTTCATGAGTGTGATTTTGCATGGCGATTTTGTTGCTATTAGGATACGGAATAGGTATTATGTTCGAGTATGTGCTCGGCGCAAACGTTATCATTTAATTTATAAATTGTGTCGAGCACGCCCTATATGTAAATAGGGTATGTAATAAATGTAAAAAAATATTAAATTTTAGCGGAAAATTATCAAATTGAGACCTTTTATGATTTTATTTTGAATATAAGGTGAAAATGCTTTAATTATCTTATATAATTCTTATTATGGTGTATTATAATTTTAAATAGACTGTTATAGATTTAGTTATTGAGGGATGAGTTGACGGTGGGGTGCCCACCTTTGGTACAAATAGTTTATTGATGGTTGCGGTGCGCGACGGTGGAGGCGGGGGCCGGCCGCGTCCGGCCGCGTCCGGCCGCGTCGGTCGCTGCGCCGGCGCCGGTTGCCGTGCCGGGCCCCCAAAGCCCTTGCCCGTGCATTTAATACCGCTCCTAACAATGTTCCATTCAGTCCGCAATCAATAAATAGGTCACAATCTATTACTACTAGTTTCTAAACTATATTTCACAATTTATTTTTTCATACTGTCATTTATTTTGTATTTGATTACATCTGCACTGATTATTTCACATAAAAAGAATCAATGAAAACCAGAATAAAAAATTGAATGATATGCTATCTTTAATTTATGCTACCTATCCTTTGTACCTGAAATTACCTCACTTCACAATTAGATGTGGTAATGTGACCCCTGCATGCTTTACAATAACATAATAGGGACCTTTTTCAGTAAGTAATGCATCTAGAAAGTGGTGAAGTCACATTATTCCTGTGCAAAGATTGGAAACTTTTTTGTGATTTACACTGGAAACTTTCTGTAATCTCTCTTAATAGGAACAATATGACAGACATCAAGATTGTCACGAGTCACAAGGTTGGAAACCGTCAAAAAGCAGAATCGAAATGAGTTTCTGTCGTAGAATATCTGAAGGTATTCTTGGCACGATGGTTTAAGAAAAATTAATACATACCTAAATAACAAATTAATTGGTTTAAAAATATGATACTCAAGGCAAAGCAACAAGGAATAAATTAAGTAGAATAAGTGACAACAATAGAATGACATTACAAGATTCCATTTCAAATGCCTACTCTCATACTATAAGTAGGTAGATCACTTCAGTAATCTCATCAGATTTAAAAGAAAAAAAAAAACAAATTGTTCCACGAACAAACGTAAATGGTCACTAGTAATACGTATTAAAAGTTGCAGTGTGACCATGATTTAAGTAATTATATGGACGATTATTTTTTTTATGGTGAAACAAATGTGGCATAGTAATTACTTACCATTGCATTAAATTGCGACCAATTACAGTCGGAATAATAATTACTTACGACTCCCATATCACTGTTAAATTATACTAATTGTCGATGAATGACTGACAAATATGAAAAAGAAATACCTATGTATACCTACACAGTAAATAAACACAAATATTCATTTTTGTAAGAAAATTAAGAACATAATGAACGAAAAACGAAAACTAACTATCGACTCTACATATACAGCGTGTGTATTTCATACGGGTGTATGTTTCATCCATGTGCACTATAATAGGAATCGTATGGGTTAATTAATTAGAAGCTTTTTTTTTTTAAATAGGACCGAGTAGCATGGTACTAAACGAACATGGTAACTTATTTTGACATAAAAAGAAACACTGGCGACTGACTTGACGTTTATATAACTTCGATACCTACGTTCATTAATGTGATAATTTTTTCTACATAACAAAAACATGATTACTTGTTCTGTATTTGTCTTTGAGGTGCATAAAGAGATGTAGGTAGGTAAATATGTTTTCTGGTCCGAATCTAACCGCCCTTACAATATAAGCCTGTCCCGTATCAAATACACACGTTGTATAGACAAATAGATAAGCGTTGCTATACATACACATTATTTCTTTTAAAAGCCGGCAAGAAACTGCGCCGGGTCATGCCCATGAAGCCCGGAGATCACGCGATTGCATCACGGCCAATTATCGCGACTACAAACTACAATATTTGGTCAGCTGCGTGTTTATAATCATAATTTAACAAGTATAGCGCCTCTACAGCTAAACTCTACCTTGTGCAACCACTTATAAAGACGCCTTTTTATTGCAGTCTTTGGTATTCACACAAATATAAAAATAAACTTTATCATCTAAACCTTAAGGTAGATATTTTTATGTTCCACCTTATAACTTTATTAACCGAAATGCTTGTTCACCAAACATCACATATTAGCCATGATACTTGTAGAGTTACATACAGTAAATAATGACTATTTTAGAAGACAGGTAAAAAAGGAAAGCACATGGAAATATATAAAAAGCTATATTGCTAAAACTTATTGTAAATATTATAAAAACACGAACAAATAAATCAAAGATAAAACCAATTATCTAAATAAATAAAGTAAAAAACACATTTTAGCGACCCTGCCAGGATTCGAACCTGGAATCTTCTGATCCGTAGTCAGACGCGTTATCCATTGCGCCACAGGGCCAGGCGAGTAGAGCTTTGAATTATGTAAGTTCGTTTTCGCCAATGTCAACATTAAAATTAAAAATACTATCGGGTGGCGGTATTTTTATGAATAGAGTTTTATACACTTTCCGTGCCCTGTTATAAATGCGTATAAAAAAGTACCAAAGCCAATTAGCGTGAATTGTTATGAAAAGATAAATCAACTTATTCCACGTATTCATATAGTAATATCGATGACAGTTTATATAATGAACGCTAAACCTATTTTTTTATATTTAATTATCGATTTTCTCTTGAATTGTTTTTTTTTGTAAGTTTACCTATTAGGAGTAAAAAATACTGAAAGTGATTATTTTATATTTATAATTTAAATTATTCAAGGATTCCGAATTGGGTATTCATTAATTTTTATTGTTTTTTTTTCAGAATACTTTTTTGAAGGTTTTTAAAGATTTTCTTACGCTTGAACGATGGAAGCACTATAAGCACAGCTTAATATAAAATAAATTGATTTTGACAGTCCCATGGATCATGGTCACTCGGATAATTTTCTAAGGAGGTTTAAACTTTTTCTACTCCACTCTAGTAGTGCAGAAAGAGTTTAAAATCTCTAATATTAAAAAATGCTGTGTAAAAACAAAATAAAATCAGTACCCAATGTACCCATCGAAAACATGTTCCTACTATAATTTTGTATATGTATAAAAAATATGAGTCGTACAGGTTTAAAAAAATGTAACGTATTTCTAGGGTAAAGGGTACCTTACCTAATTGTTATTATTATGGTGTTTTATCTACTACTCGTGCCGTGGTACTGTAAAAGCTACACAATGTTGCAAACCTAAATAATCAATAGGAGCTGCTCATATCATATTACTGCAGCAAAGTCTGGCTTGCTACCGTGAACTTCGAAATTCTTAAATTTCGAGGACTTGTCTCTGTTACTCCAAAGAGGGCTTCATTAGAGTGACAGAGATAAATCATCGAAATATATGTATCTAAGTTTAGCACCGCTAGACCCAATAGTGTACCTACTGGGTCTGTGGAACCCAGTAGTGTACTTACATTAATTAGGTAGTGATTTGAAACTATCTATGTAATATTAAGTTTGTAAGTCCACACGATTGTTTTTTTCATGGTGTAACTTCTTAAGTAGGTAAGTGATGTAAGTATGTATAAGTAAGTATTATCTAGACTTCACATTTAACGTAAACAAGGAATATAGGTTTCGATCCCAAATACCTGTTGTTATATTCCACCTACGCTACGTACCTAAGAAGTACTTACCTAAATAGCGTGTACTGCGAAGTAATGTACCGTGTTTGATGAGCGATAGCGTATCTGATAGCGATAACTCAAACAGGTGTGCACGCATCGCACTGGTTCCAACTGCCTTCTTTTCTTACTTTTCGGTACAGTTGCACTTAAGATCCGCTTAACGAAAAGACGTGCTATGGTACCCCAATAAGTACATGTGGGCATGATTGTACTTTTAATAGATGCCACGATCTGTGGATGCCACTTAAACAACAAGGTAAACAGGGAGCTAAAAAAAAATATAGACGAAAAAGTAATTGACAAATTAAACTATCTGAAGGGTCCACGGAAAGAACAAGACTTTTGTCTTGTTCTTACCGTACTTTTAAAAGAATAAGGTGTGAATTTGCCCTGATTTTTTTAAGCACTGGACATGTTTTTTCATCTACGGTCGGTTAAACTTGCGAGTAAATCAACTAATTACAATATTTTGCTAATCCATCACGTGTAACTTATTACTGCACATGTAATTAGCATTCATTTCTTCAGAATCATCACCTTATGACTTTGTCCTGTTGTGAACCCTGGTATTCCGTCGCATTTCCGTATGATAACGGCACAGGTGGCAGGTGCTCTTATCGCGCCGCTGAAACCGCGACGAATCGCGACACGGGAAACGCGTCACTACGCTGAAGGGCATGCCAACATTATAAAGGCAATATTCCTTTTCAGCAGTTTCAAACGAAACTATGTATTTGTAATTATCTTAAATGTATCAACAATAATACGCGTTCATTAGCCTTGAAAATCAAATGCGGAGTCTACTATATTTACCAAACTCAACAACATTACGAAGATAATATTATGTATAATTTTCCATAGCCGTTCAATTTGGCTACTCGTACCACTTTAGGTATTAGGTATACTGTTATTTTTGCATCGAAAGCGGAGAGAAGCGGGTTGACTAATTACTGTAACCTTTAATTAGATGAATTAAATATTATGAGAATATTAGATGTCATATACCAGACCAAATAATACCGAGCATACCCACCTCGGAGAAGGGGATTGAACAATCATATATTTATTAGTTTAATCAATGAAAAACCCTAATATAAGTTAAGTATGTACTAATGCCTTGTACCTACACAAATTCTTTCGGGAATAAACTTAATAGCCGACTTCAAAAAAGGAGGAGTTTATCAATTCGACTGTTTTTTTTCTTATGGTACTCTATGTCTCGGAGAATCGGGAATCGATTTTAAAAATTGTTTTTTAATTTAACGGGCATTTCAACCCCGAGGGTCCTTTTGGCACCAAGTCGGAAGCCGGTTTTAATTTTATTTTCGTGATTAGATTTCCAATTATTATGAAAGAATTATAAGAAATAGTTACCTACTTAGGTAGGTATGTAAAATTAGTCAAACTATGAACTTTAATCTCGTATCGCATACTTGTCAATACGATATGGTACGTTTCGGAAAATCCCGTCCGAGGGAATTTGTTCGTCTTTCCAGAAGATACTAATTGCAATTTCGAACATGTTCGCATTGCCCGCCGTGCCGTCAAGTTTACCTTAGTCAGGTAATTGAAATATATAAAAGTCATAAAATCACTTCTACAACATCAGATTGCCACTTTTACCTGCCTATATTTATCTATGTTAAGGTAGATGGACCCAAGCGCTTCGCATATATTTATTTCACTTCTTTAGCTCAGTGTTGAACTATTGACCTTCCAGCAAATGGAATTTACACTCTTTCACTGTATCAAATCTACTTAATGACTACGCCAAATTCGTCGTTCTGTATGATCTGCAACATATTAATTTGTATACTTACGTACATTAAAAATAACATATTATCATGGAATGAATGCCTTGGATAGGCATTCATTCCATGATTACTACATAACATATTCACAGATTATCATTTGTTGAATTCTACATAATTACTGGTGGACTGTCCAATCCGTGAGGCCATTTTCCCTAACCGGATTTCGAAATAGTTTTCGAATTCGGATACTTGGATATCCGTGGACGGTTCGGAACACGGATTTTGGTTTTGGTTACTATAAAATACAAACAGATACGTAGCTCTTTATTGCACACGTCGCACGTAAAAAAATACAATAAACTCTTCTCGAGCCTCTCGAGCTCTCTCTCTTCTCTTTTATTTTCTTTAGATAAAATAACAGAACACTTTAAGGCAACTATAAACTATAAGTGGAATTTACAAGTAGATTTTATTACGTATCACATGAAACATACGAGACTTTACGGAACCCACAAAAATATCAAAACCCAGTGTGTCAGTTTTACCTTCGTAAAACCTAATCTAATTTGTAATCTCCGATAACACGGTAATGTAAGGTTTACGGGTCGGGTAAGCGTGTCTATCGGTATCGGCTATCAGCACTATCAGTTGAGTGCGCTCACACCGGCAAGTGCAAACACCTGCCGCACCTGACAAACCGACCCGCTATCTTAGACGTACTACGATATCATATCACTAACGGTTCTGGTTAATCCGTTAATAAATGATCGAATCATTACTGATCTTTGTCATGCGGCCAACAATCCATCTGTAATTGAAACCTCGTGACAGGTACTTGCCGATGAATCGCTTATAAGATATATAAGAATAATTAAACCTCTACAACTTACACTGAAGATCAAGTTTATAAGCAAACTTCCTTATAAGTAAGCATTATTATTAAATATCTATTATTCCATACGTGAGAATATTCATTAATATTATAATCGTTACCTATGAAAGTTACAAAAGAAACATTTTGCACCGTTGTTTTTACGTGAACTCTTCATTGTACGATATGCGTCGCGCAACATTTACTTGGCCGCGGTGTTCATTATGGTAACCAAACCAAACGGAAGGAATAGTGGAATTTCGGTCATGTCATAGTCGGCTACATTTTTAAAATCAAGGAAAGATGTGACTTTCTGCTAGTTACTATACTAATAGTTTGCATGATATGGGTCTCTTTACTTTATTTTATTTTTAACCTTACATTATATATAAGATACATTAAAATGTTCATAACCTGTTTGTTCACTTGCGCTTCGCATTGTTTTTGGAAATTCTGTCTGATCTGGCCCCCACGATACAGGCCTTGCCTAGTGTGGGGATCCCTGTAAAACTCATTAGTATGCAATGTATTTTTTGGATAATAAACATATTTAGATTTTTTTTTACTTTTTTTTTATCACTACACATAACTCGACGAGGAAAACTGTTACATTTGTATGAGTAGATCCATGTTGTCAATACTTACGAATTGTTCGTTCAGTTATTAAAACATTTCTAAATAAAAAATCTCATTTTGCAGAAGTACGAACAGTATTATGTATGAAAGAGAGGTTACTAGGCAACGCTTTGGAAGCATAACAATGCCTGCAGTGAGATGACCGCACGCAACCGTGAACAATAGCCACGCAATTCGTGGACTAAACAATACTCGACTTTCTTACGCAATCCACAATCGTTATAGCATTTCTATATTTATAGTTCCTACCAAATTGAATAACGTCCAACCAATATAAAAAAAGTTAAGTTAAGAAAATTGAAAGCTTTGATTCACATTCGATCAGATGGAAGGGAATTGTGGGCAACAGTCGATCAAAAAAGACGTAATAATATACCGCAAATATGATGTACATTACACAATGGTCTAATATTTTATTCTAATCTCTTTTTATTACGAAATCATACTTTTTATTATTATATCAAAATCAGAAAAATAGTTTATTTATTGTTAAGTATTTAGACCATAGCTTGGAACGCTAATTTCGTTTAAACTTATACGAGTAGGTATATGTATATTATTATGTAGTATTTTTGAGATAATATCCCACATTTTTTCTACGCTAAATAATAACAAAACTTACTGAAACGAAGAAGTACATATTTATGTGCCTTTGGAAGCTTTTGTAAATATTGGGAAAATATTATGATGAGAATTATGAGCAACAAGGTTTTTATTTTTACGTTCCGATAAGTTTTATTATTTTCGTGTACGTATAGAAAAAATACCAATAATATCTAATTTAATCTAAAAATTGGTTCGTTAACTGTGTCACTATTTGTATTACATAAATGCGTCCACGAGTTCCTAATAAAAAAAAAATCATTAGAATACATAGCTTCACGAATATTGCGTTTATTGTTTTTCGCGATATCATCTACCTATACCTAACGGTGCCAAGTGCCAGGTGGCACAGTAGAATCGTTTGAATAATCGCAAAAACACATCAAGTGCGCTAGCAACGACACTGATTAGCCCACACAGTAAGCATCGCTATTTATGTAGGTATATAAGTAGTAAATATAACGGGATTTAATCTAATATGTATAGGTAGGTATGCACACATTTAGCTATAAGGAAAGGAGGCATTTACCTCGACATAATGTTCGTTTTACTTAGTTATTATTGGCATGAGACAAAGTTCATATTTTTGTACAATGTAATTGTAGCAATTGAAGCATAGTTATTTATATTCTCCGCTCAGCGTTAATTAGTATTAGAGGAGGACGATTTTTTTTAATTTTAAGCATTCCAAATCAGTACCTAGTCAATACCGACCAATCGTTTCAAATTTAATATTTGAAGGTCGATTTTTGACTTTTTCGAAATCGAGTATTTGTGACCGAAATCGAGTACCTACTTAATAGTCAAAAAATGTTCTCCATGCACTAAAATATGTACTATGACCACTCTTATCCCATTTCCGGACATGGACGTCAGAGGTAAAAATAAATGCAAGAAAGGTAACCAAAAGTGCCTAAAAACTGAAGCCAGCGAAAGATTATCCATGTGTACCTACTTACACAATTTACACATGGATAATCTTTAGTAGACTCGGTAGACTAACTACAAATTTTGACATGACAGTCAGTACTCTGAGCCAAACAGAGTCTCAGTTGTTAAAGTATTTTCTCAAAATACGAACGGTATCATATTCTATTCTTATTGCTAATACAAAACAAAAAAATAAAAAGTTTTATTAATAAATAATGGCTTATTTCCAAACATTACCCCGCCACAAGGACAGCAATGGAGGTAATAGCGCTGGGGCACGTCACTCGCCTCTCGTTAACCTTTCACGCTATCGACATACCGATTTATTATTCATACTACAATATGACTTAAATGAACTCACTTTGCACTTAAGATTGCCTATAAAGGTCTACTTAAATATAGGAAATACCTACTTCACACATATCAATAATTTTATCTTAGATAAGGTTAGTAGTTAGTAGGTAGTTCGGAGTTCGCAAATTTCGGGGATTTGTCTGTATCTCACCACGAAGGCATCATTAGCTCATCATTAGAGTGACAGAGACAATAACTCCGAAATTTGCGAACTTCGGAGTTCGCGGTAGGGCCGCTGGTACCTATCTATAGGTGCGTTCAAAGTTCAAACTAAAAGAGCATTCGCTGTTCTAACCTCCCACTCTACGAAATTCGATCGGTACACAAAACGTGATTGGTTGATTTCGTAGAACGGGCGATAGAACAGCGAATGCTCTTTTGGTTCAAACGCACCTTAACAGTTCATACCTATCCGTTTTCTTCATGATATTAACTAATACTAATCTGGATGTTAATTTACTCTGTATTTTAGGTAGGTACCTACTATATTAGTGACATTTATGTTTGTTAGAAAGTAATACAATTTTACTAACTTATTTGTTTTACGAATCGGTTTTCTGTTATGTGTCAAAATTGCTGCTACTGACCGTGCACCAAGATTGTTACGGAACACAGAAATATTCATCAACGTTTTTTTTAATAATCCATTACGACCGGTGACCGGTGAGTAACTTGAAAAAGTGTAATGAATATTTGAAAGTCCGTAAAATGCCCGTAGCGCCGCCACGCCATACCGACCGTTTTAATATTGAACGAGTGTAAAGGGCTTCGTGCTTATTTCCCTGGAGGCCCCGTGTTTGCCCAACTCCGGCTATGTTGCTACTTGCTATGCTAATGCTTTATTTTAGTTTTAATAAACGTAACAAGCTAAGTAATCCCACAATGTCGTAACAGAGGCTTATTTCTCAAAAGCTTGTAACTTGTAATACAAGTGGAAGTCTCTTTTTAACATCAATAATAAGATAAGGACTTCCGCTTGTATTACAAGTTACAAGCTTTCGAGAAATAGGCCCCAGATCTAAGTATTTCGTTTGTCCCTTTCGTTCTTATAGACATGTTGAAAAAACCGAAAGAGTCCGTTTTCTTAGCCATAGGTAGATAATTATCGGCTTGCTAAGATAGGAGACGTTTATGAATAAGGGGATTAGTGTTTTTAGTTCGACATGACGCCGCTGGTGTGAAAACTTACCTCAACTGAAGCCTGCAAATTGAGGCGATATCGATCAAAATTTCTACTTTTTTCCTCATAGATTAAATCAATTTGTTACTTCGCAATCTTCGCATTGAGTTTGATTCCTACGCATTGTAGTTACGAGTATAATAAATAAATAATAATATTTAATTTGTAGAATAGTCGTTTAAAGCATAGATCACACAGACAAACACCGCAACCCTACCAAGTTTGGGCTCGTTAATTGCGCAGGTACTAGATGAAATTACTAAAGAATGTACAGTAAGCGATAATAATTTTAAACCCTATTTTTTCAGTTCCCTTAAAGTAAAATCACGCTACATAGGTAATATAGGTATATAACTATATATCAGCGTGCAGAAAAATGTGAAGTGCATTACTATTATCCAATATCAGAAATATTGATGCCCAATTGAAAATTCGCTTTTTAGTTCTTGTATTTATTCTAGATTCGATTTTAAGGTTGTTTCCATAAACTAGAACATTGAGCTCAACACTAGTAAAGTCAGTGTTACCTTATTGCTTGTATTTATGAGCTGACGCGCATTGCGATACAGTTAGGCGCAGCGGAAGTGATGCCCCAGTCACCTCGGCATTGTGTGCAGAACCGCATTATCTTTTATAAATACACCATACAGTCGTCAACACAGATAAGCAAGATAACTGACCACTTGTGAACTTCATTGTCATAGTAATACGAGTCACAAATGATCAGTTACTTGCGTTGGAGGTTGTACTTGTTTTCCGCGCGCAGGTGTAGATTTTTGTATGGCTTGGAAAACTGTAATAGGTATATAAATCATATTCTAGTTATTATTATATTATATTATTTAAGTTCTTGTTCTTAACCCATTCAACGGAATAGTACATTGTGCATCAAGGGAGGTAAGTACGGAATCACTAACGAGAGTGTTAGAAGCCCGACGCCGTCAGGCGGAGGGCTTTTATGACTCGAGTTAGTATTCCGCTTACCGACCGTGATGCATACAATGTTTTTCATCACACTTGACGACAAAGAAATAAGTTTTAAGACATAATATTATTAAATGACGTACTGACATTTCTATTACTCCCTAGGGAATTTCACTTTTCTATTACTCCCGGTACGCACGCAAGCAATGGCGCGCTTAGACAGCAAGTGTGATGAAAAAGGATTTTTGCTATAGCAAACAAATATTATCGGCTACGATGTAGCGCTACGAGCGTAGCCTAGCGAGGGATAGAATTACGATAGCCATGACATTATTTACGCTGTGGTTATATGCTGTCACAATTACTTTACAAAGCAATGTGTTCTATCGCTAAAATCAAAGAATGTGAGTGGGTATAAAACATCATAATATATACTTAATTGCAAAACAATTAATTTATGTACATACATACTATCAGTATCACTGCTGTTAATGCAAACATTTTAAGAGCTTTGAATTTTATATTTTTGCTGAACTACTAAAACAAATTTTAAAGATAAGCAAGCACGCAAGCACTTCGACAAATAATTTATTACCTAAATAGGTTTTTCGTTCGAGCTGCAAGCAAAAAAAACAATTAGTTTGACGGTTACGTGGCTCACGCTAAGCTCAACTTGTGATAATAGCCTAGCCTAGGTATAGGTTAGGTAGGTTCTGGTATAGGTACCTCGTACAGTCAAAGGCGTATATAAAAATGCTCAAAAATATTTCCTACCTAGTGCACTTTAATTCTGTGTAAAGGTGCGTTCTAACCAAAAGAGCATTCGCTATTGTAACCCCCACTCTACGAAATTCGATCGTTACACAAAACGTGATTGGTTGATTTCGTAGAAGAACGTCGTAACATATTTCTAAGAGGATTCTTTCGATGCGTCATATTTTCGCACTTAACTTAGTAATAGTAGGTTAGTAGTAAAATGGAGATATTAAAACGATTTTCAACCTGCTAGGAATTATAAGATAGAAATGAATTCCTGGAAACAATCTAATTTTCTTGTCCTACTCGCATCAAAATTATCTTGCATAACAAGTATGAAACGGATTTTCCCAATTTCGGCAATGAAATGACTTATGATAGCATTGGCATTTCCGGTCGCATAAACACCTATCTTGTATACATATACCCACACGTACAAATTGATTGTTTACTCAAACCAACCCGTTCAGGTAGGCTAGGACTACCTAACCTACCTGAAGCACTTATCCTTCAGGATCTCAGGATGCACAAAATGGTTTACTGTGTGGCCTGACAAAAAATTAACCACTTCTCGCACTGATGCTTAAAAAGAGCAGCAACTGTACTGAAAAATACTATGGAGTATAGTGTACCTATAGTTTAAATTTAATAGGAAAAAATGCTCTTTTTTCTTGTAGGTACCCAAAATCCCGTTCAAAATCTGTAACGCCTATCTCCATTAATTTAAAATAATAATTTAAGACCAGTGAAACGTAGCAGTATAGGATCAAATAGATATCTAGAAATAGAAATACCTATCTTTATTCATAACAAACATAAAAATAACAATATACCGGAAAGAAAATATATTAAGTAAAGCGTGCAACAAAATCTGTCCGTTAGCTATTTCCATCCTGTATAAATCAATTTCTGAGTCGATTACAAAACAAATAATATAATACATTTAACTATGTACGACACAAAATTCACGATTGTTTCCATTGTGTTACGAAAGTTAGTCACACAAACTACATATACCTAAGGGTAACTGCGTACCTAACACAAAAATGTGAGGTTAAGTTTTGTGTTTATTAAAGTCCTCGACGGCCTTGTTGACCGACCGTTCTATTTTTTTTATTTGGGGCATGAACATTGAACAGCGTACATAAGACATTAAAAAAACTGAGAGTACAGTAAACAAAGCCAATAAAAGATGTCCACAAAAATACAATGAACATGCAATAACAAGATTATAGGGTGCGTATTTATACCAACTAACATTAACAACATAAGTTTCAGTTACCTATAAATTTTGCATGTACGCACAGACCAACCCATGTACGTGAGTGTGTTTGTTGGTGTTGAGTAAGCAGGCGCGGATCCAGGACTTCGTTGAGGGGGGGGCACTGCGATCCAGGACTTCGTTGAGGGGGGGGGGGGGCACTGCCCTATGATATGATAGTATTTTACACTTCAAACACCACCTAGCCATACATAAGTCTAGCGTGAGGGGGGGGGCAAGTGCCCCCATTGCCCCCCCCCTGGATCCGCGCCTGTGAGTAAGTGCATGAGTGAGTGGTTTATTGTGAGATTAATGTGATGTGTCTAATTAACTTAAGTAAATAATGATCACCAAATGATAATTAATATAATTATTACTTAATACTTGTCGCCTACCTATGTATGTAGTTACTGTATGTATTGTCCGCGTTTAACATAGGTGCACCCGCACTAAATGCTTCTAATTTGATCCATAAAATATAATTTTAATACTAATTAGTCACTCGATATCATAATAATCAGTTTCATTAAAGACTACCGTAGCTAGGTGCGTAATATAAAGTCCACTGTGTCTTATTTTTTGTTATTAAATACATATCTGATTAAGATAATCATAATCAGTAGGAAGATTGCCCTAATTAGTTATATACATGTTAAATTACGTCGTGATAATAAGTAAATACATATTTACCTACTTATATTGTTATTTATTTTTTTAAACAGCACGTATTTAAAAAGTAGTAGGTAGTTCAATTAAGTAAAAGAACTATACTAAATTGGTTAGTATTGAGTGTAAATTTTTGGGTACAATGCGAACATTATCTATACGTATTTTATGTTAGCCAAGTGAATAAAATCGAAATTTATGAATTTCGAAATTCGCGGAAGTAGGTACCAATAATGCCACCCGTATACTCCGAATAAAATTATATTATATTAATATAATTTCCTCATTGTCACGAAAGACGATTAATTTAACCGCTAATTCACCTCCGTACTAATTACCTCACCTCCGTATATTCATAAGTTTCATGAAACAAAAGTTAATTGCAGAGAAAATGCCGAGGGTTTCAATGCAACAAAATTGGATTAATCGCAAACTATTCCAATAATACCACGTTATTAGTATTTTAATTTTACATTGACGAGCAAAAATACAATATAAAACGCATTCAATAAATTATAAAATGCATTCTATCGGATTTTATTACACGTGTGGAATGTGATGGATAATTTCAAGCTTCTGTACATCAGCAGTCGTGGCCGAGCGGTTAAGGCGTCTGACTAGAAATCAGATTCCCTCTGGGAGCGTAGGTTCGAATCCTACCGACTGCGAACTTTTTGTTTTATTTTAGAATTGTTTTTATGTCTTCGATATCCAGTTTATTCACCTTTATTACTCGATTTCAATAAAAAGGTTTCTTTTAGATATTAAGTATAATATTGCAATTCTTTCCAGAAAACGAAAGAAATGTAAACATATAAGGCTGACTTTCAATATCATTTGTTGTCTTTGACTCATATCGTGAAACACGTTCGCAGATGATGAAATAAT
The DNA here is from genome assembly GCA_025490895.1 of Thaumatotibia leucotreta. NCBI lineage: Eukaryota > Metazoa > Arthropoda > Insecta > Lepidoptera > Tortricidae > Thaumatotibia > Thaumatotibia leucotreta. The sequence goes on from JALPQI010005490.1 coordinate 41,690, forward strand.
GCAGTTTTTTAGTTTGTTTACATTTTTTTCGTTTTACTGGCGCTTTGTATAGGAGATAATGATACAATTACGAAGTGTAGGCTATCAGTTGGTTTACAGAACCCCAGGTTATATAGGCATTTAATCCTTGCGCACCTTCATCACCCTTCATTCCAACAGCATCCTAATAAATTTCGCAGGTCCAATCTCAGGTTAGCGCACCATAAACATCGATTGCGGAGATGGGCCGCGCCGACAGCGCTCATTAAGCGGTGCACGTGCGCCGCCTACGGCCGAGGGTCGAGACGACTAACGAGTATTCGCCAATCATGTTCTATAAATGGACAATTCGTGTTCTCATGTATGACGACATCAAAAGTTTGCATTTGATGTCACGGCTTTGAGTTTTTATTTGCTGTAGTGTAATTTTAAGGAAATACTGTACAGAGCTGCTGTGTGCACTTGAATGTTCTTATTCGAATACAAATAAATTTGTTCGTCAGTCATTACATCAAAGAAAACGAAGCCAAAGGATTTTTCTCCAGAGTCTCACGTTTAGCTCGCTATTAGTCGTCTGTCATTTATTTATTTTATTAAATTGCACTCATGAACAACATACAACTAGTACATGTGATGTGAAACGGTTCATGTTGGGACGATGGGATGGGCGTATCAAATATATTAACGTTTACATTCATTCTTATTAATACTACAGTGTTGATCAGTGACAATCTTAAATTATTAATATCTATTATTATATACAGGGTGTTTTTTTTTCGACCGTTCAAATTCTACGTAGTGAATGTGTAGGTCATACTGACCAACTTTTACTATGGGGACAAAGTCGAAATCACGAAAAAAAAATCAGCTGTTTCATACATTTCGGCCGGCGTAATGCCGCCAATTTGTATGAAACAGCTGATTTTTTTTTCGCGATTTCGACTTTGTCCCCATAGTAAAAGTTGGTGAGTATGACCTACACATTCACTACGTAGAATTTGAACGGTCGAAAAAAAAACACCCTGTATATTATATATTACTTTCAAGTCACAAACATAAGTAGAGCACCAAGTTATGTATGTTAGTAAAATATGAATGTAGGTACTATCCTATTTATCACTTCGTAAACGTCGTGTCCCTTAATGTTACTTTTGGGATATAAAAAACATGTTATTAGTTTTATCACATTTTAATCTCTGTATCAAACCTATGCCTAACCCCGCAATCATAATGGGATTTAAGGCAAAGACAACACACTATCAGTGTATAAAAACACAATGTCGGCTTGAAATGAAACACTAAACCGCATTAGCCTCGGCCAACTGGCACCCTTGTAACTTTTCGCCGGATTACCACTCTGTACCAGGGATTTAAGGTTTCATTGCTTTCGAGTCGCCCCTCGCTTTTCTTCTATTGGACTTTCGGTCCCTTACTACGAAGTTTAGTTCCAAGCAATGCTATGCATGTGGTGACGGCAGTAAGAATACATTTGTCACCACCCCCAACTCCTCCTGCGGGTGTCGTAAGAGTCGACTAAGGGATTGAAGTGTCACTGACTATTCTACAAGATTGATGATGGGCAGCAGCGTCATCATAGTGGACACATTACTGCGATCGCCAATCCGCTTGCCCAGCGTGGCAATTACGGATATTTACCTCCTAATGCGTCTATACGCATAGTTTATAGGAGAGGCCTACGTCCAGCAGTGGACTAACATAGGCTAATGATGATGATGATGATGATGAATCATGCTAGGTAGGTACGCTATAGAGATTACGCTATAGGTATCTACTCTACAGTTATAATACTGAAAATGCTATGCTATGTTTATGAAAATTAGGCCAAATAGGTACTTAATTAATTCAATCTTGCATTGGTACCTCCTTATAAGGAAGTAATACTATTTACTACTAGTTAATGTTATCAAACATTTCATCCTCAAATTCCTTAATAGTTGAATAGGTTCCAATTTCCAATAGGTATTTCCGTGTCACAAGAGTTTTCATTTAAATGCTTACCTACGTCCGACGGGACGGCCTCATTTTCATTTATGACATAGTATTTCGTTTATGTTACACGGAAATGTCCGTTTAAGTTTAATATCGTGATTAATTCAATTTTATGTTGAATGGACGACCACATTCTCGTTAAAAATTGTCTACGAATGTGGCTTCCTATGTGGTAGGTACACAAATATTCTTATTTTTATGTGCGTTGCTGAGATATCTTGATGTAATCTTGATCGCACTCACTAACCGTGGTAGAGGGCGGAGGAGCTTGGTTGCTATTGCTACGTATATTCATAACGATTGCCAGCACTCTGCCATAAAATAACCATTATAACATGTGATACTTGATACACACATATTTGTTAGAACCCTGTGGGTCAAATTACACTGGATTTTGGTTGCCAGTCGCGACAATATGAATAGATTAGGCTGCAGAGTCAAGTGAGGGGACGAGACAGAGGGAGCGAATCCAGCCGAGACCTCTAATGTACAAATATTGCGGACGAAATGAATATATTCGCCCCTCGGCTCGACAAGTGCACGTTTTGATTAAGTCACCCGATATGAATGGATGGACGGCGTAATGGGAAAAGACTGTTCCGTGATGAAACGATGTTTTTATGGGATTTTCTTACGAGATTGCTTTTATGCCGGTGCATGCCTACTTTCTTTTTAATCTCAGATGATGACTTTTAAACAAGTTACCTGCATACGGTATAAGGTTTTTTAAGATATCATAGTATTTAGGTAGGTATTAATAAGTGACGTATACCTAAATATTTTCTAGATCAACAAAAAATATTTAGAGTATTCGGGTATTTTCAAGGATACAAAAAACGCATTTTATTCACCTCCGAGCAACGAACAATCCATGTCCTCTGAATATTTTGACTATCTGTCTGTTATACATATATTCCATTTTATAAAATATTAAATAGAATAGAGTAGGGGTTTCAGCACAAAATAATACATATAACTATTGCGTGCGCCAGTAGAAAACAATATAAAAAATAGGTACAATTAATATGGCTGACTTTCGATAACATTTCTTGTCCTTGACACACATCTTGAAACACGTTTGTAGATTTTTTTACCTTAATAGGTAGGTACTAATAAATATCATCATCAAACATGACATGAAAAACCTACTTGTGTTGTTCCTACCACGTAAGTATTTTGGTACGTTTTAATCTAAGAACTTATTTCTTGCCAAAAGAGACAAAACTATATTTAAGTGCACAACACCCTTAATAAGTTGATAGTACGCTGCATAAGTTTCCTTAGACTTATAAACAATGTCCAACTTGAGATAAACGTTCGTTAGCGTAACTCCGTCCAACATAACATTTGTTCAGCTGCCATAAGCTCAAAGTAAAAACAGTTGTTCCTAAATGGCTAAAACAACGTTAGCACGCAAATGTAGCCAGTTGTGACGCGTGGAACCAATCCCGCATCACGTCCCTAGTGTCCCAATCTAATACTCCATATGGCGCTACACATTGTGCAAGCTCGCACAACCAGTTACAGTAGGCCTTTGTGATCATACGACTCCCCTTGGCAAGTTGGCCAAAAAGTTCGCCAAAGGAAGGCAAGGAGGGTCTAATCATAATGGATTAATATTCATAGTACTAAGGGCGGAAACACTGAAGCAACGACATATGCATGCATTAGGGATGATGAGTCCGACATCACCCGCTTAATAAATACGGGCGCTAAATTAGAACGCTCCATTTATTGGACACGGTATCATAATGCTAATCAGTATTACACACAGCGGTCGAATAACAAACACGCTCTTTCCATGTCAACAAATTTCTCGTATGACGGGTATCACGTTTAAGAATTCCGCCATTCCGGCGCCAGTCAGCCGACACCGGCGGTAATGCGACGCTACTTACGTATGACCTGCGCTTGCGCCGCTACCATGAATACCGCGGCCATCAATGTTTGCAACTAATAACTTAATCTCTAATATGCATCACGCTTGTGGCATATCGGTGTAAGCGAGAGGCATATAAAGTAAATAAACTAGCAATTACAGATCGGCCATCTCTTAGTAAAGATAGTCTTAGAGCCAGGCCACCTACAAAATACTTCCTTATTGCGGCCCAACACGGGTACGAGACTGATGTTTACCTCGATACCGTTGCATCGATAAACGGAACAGGAATCGCAAGAAATAACATACTTATGTAAAAAAATAAGTAAATTAGCATCCATATTATAGACTAAATATTATTATGAGTCTTTTTAATACGTAACCGTTGTTTTGTTTAAAGAAATTACAAAAGATGACAAAGTTCGAAATCTACGTAAACAATCTATTCCCCTCAATAATTAACTTTGTCAAGAGGGCAATAGTGTAAAATTTACACGTGTTGAATATTATTTATGCTAGGTAATAAAGTAAAGAATAAATAGTGTTTGATGATTGCCATCACATACATTTATGTCCCTATATACCTACGAACGGGTAGGGTAAAATACAAAAATAGAGATGATCTGTTTAACGACATATTCACTATCGTTTTCAAATTAAGAAAAAGTGGAAGAAATTTAGAATGTTTTGCAGAAAAAAGTGAAATGCGTTCACATTAGATTAGTTATTATGTGATGCTGATGGGTATTTGTTTGTATTTTAAACCTTACCTATAGGTGTATAATACGTGCCTTGCGCAAAATATAAATACTAAATTGGTGATTATTATTTACATTGTGTATAGTCAACTCAGTACCTAAATGAATGAAACTCAGAGAATGTGGTCTCGTGTAGAAGAAATCTAGCATTCCCATAAAGAGTTGTTTGACTTGAGTCATGTTTGAGGTTCCCACAGGCGGCCCACGCAACTCGCACCTATTTGACTCTTCTAAAAAATTGTAAGTTGGGCTAGAGGTATTTTTATATATTTACCTTTATCCGTAATTACTAACAAGACATAGAAGGACGAACACGCGGGTTCACTTTTAAGTTTTAACACGTTTTGAGTTGGGCAACATGGGCATGTATAATTGTAGATTTATGAATGTAATGTATATTCCCCAGGTATGCAATATGCAATACATAAATAAATATTTTTGGACATCTTTACACAAATCGACCTAGTCCCACGGTAAGCTCAATTAAGGCTTGTGATGTGGGTAACAGGCGACGATATATATAATAAGATAGATACATATAGGTAGGTACTTAAATACATAGACAGCCATGACCAAGGAGCAAATATTTGTGATAAATAAATAGGTACACGAATAATGCCCTCGCCGGAATTCGAACCCGGAACCTCCAGCTTCGTAGGCAGGGTCACTACCAACTAGGCTACGGAGGCTGACAGATACGCATGCACACATATATCTACCTACATACCTATACGAGGTTCAGGGCATTGTTCATTTATTTTATTAGTTAGGACAGCACTTCAGGAGTTCAGACAAACCAGTATATCTCAATTCCCACATAAAGGAAAATACATATATCAATTCAATCTAAGTTCTGAGTTGACGGGCACCCATAATTTCATAGAACCTACTCGTAGCTCCGAAGTGTGACTCGAGTGCCCGCCATCGACACTTCCAAGTGCCCGGCTGTTCGCACTTCGCACTTCACTCCGGTCTACTGCGTTATATCTGTAACCTTGTTGACAACTTGACAAGTATCTGCATCTTGATTTCATCATAGTTTAGCAAAAAAACCCTAAGACAGTTTTCAAACGGAGAAATCCTCCGTGACAACTCGTAAGTGTCAGGTTATTCTAGATTAAGAATCATAAAACGATATTTTTACTGAGGAAGCGCGACTAGCGGACACCGTTGCGCAGGCGACGACGCGTTGATGGCCTAGGACCTTGTCACACCCGTTTATAACGCTAATGACCTGCGTGAAAAGTTTTATAGTATGAAAAATAACCCGTCGCCGCTATTGCACACTAATATGACAAGGGAAATCATAAAAATAAAATACTGTTGTAACCGGGAGTGTTGGAAGATGTTTTTCAGGTTGATATTTTTATTGAGACCGAGTTAACAAATAAGATATTGAATACATCTATTTTCTTGATTGGATGAATTATAGTGAGACCTTTGAAAAATTAAAAAATGAAAAATGAAAAAGCATTTATTGGTTATAGTACGGTCAAATCGTACATAATTTTACCCTAAACTCGCAAATCAAGTAGTATCGCTGCATTTTTGGTATGTTGTTTAGACACCATAGGACTGTATAAAACCATATTTTGCAAGCAAAAAAAAGTTGTGCTAGCTGGGTAGTACGTGAAAAACTGCGAAATTTACGGCCATTTTTTAGTTTCTGATTTTTATTTAAAAAACCTTACGTTTTTTGATGTCATATGTGAATAAACGTTTAAAGACTAATAAATTTCCAACAAGTTGAGCTAACATGCATTAGGTACCGTAGGTCTTATAGTTTCAGAGATTCGAGACTTTAAAAAGTACCCCTTTTTATAAACTAGATAAAATTTTGTGTTTTGCTAACGTTTTCGACTTAATATCACCTCACCTAATTATGCTACGAAAAACATGCAATAATGACCTTATAGCGCACTTAATATCCTTTAATTTAAGGGTAAAATTAGGTCAGTGAACTTTGTAGTTGAAAGTATAAACTCGAAATTCTAAAGGCAGGAGACCCGCTATCTAAGTTTTTCATACAAATCGCAAGTCGAGTTGCAAAGCTGCAATTTTGGTATATTATAAAGGCCTTATAAATATATACAAAAATGCATATTAAAAGAAAAACAAAAAAATAATTTGGGCATAGGACGTAAAAAACGGAAAAAAATTCGCACTTTTTTTAGTTTTTGACGTTTAACTAAAAATCTATTATCTTTTTGATACTGATTGCTATAAAACTAAGAAAGAACATTAAATTTGAAAGGATTTGAGCTACGTTGCATCACCGTAAGTTATATATATTTCGAGATACGACATTTCATAAAGTGCCCTTTTATCAAAACATAAACAAATTTTAGGTTACGTTAAAGCTATTCACTAAATATTGGCAAAACGTCCGCGCTAAGAAAAAAAAGTAATTGTAGATAATAACTACATTAAATTTGGAACAAATTGAGCCGATAACAATTACTGTAAGTCTTATAGTTGGGGGTGTACGAGGCTTCAAAACATGCATTTATTTTCTTAACTTAATGAAGGGCACATTTTGAAATGTCGTTTCTCTAAATCTATATAATTTAGGGTAATGCAAGGTAGCTCAAATCCTTTCAAATTTCATATTCTTTCTAAGTTTTGTAGCAATTAGTATCAAAAAGATAATAGTTTTTTAATTAAACGTCAAAAAGTAAAAGAAGTCCAATATTTTTTCAGTTTTTTTCGTCCTATGCAGAAATTCCTATTTTGTTTTTCTTGTAATATGCATTTTTGTACGTCCGTATAGGGCCTATATAATATACTAAAATTGCAGCTTTGCAACACGACTTGCGATTTGTATGAAAAACTTAGATAACGGACCTCCTGCTTTTTGAATTTCGCGTTTTTAGTTTCAATCACAAAGTTTACTGACCTGATTTTACCCTTAAATGAAAGAATATTAATTGCGCTATAAGATAATTATTTCATGGTTTTCGTAGCATAATTAGGTAAGGCGATATTAAACCAAAAACGTTAGCAAAACTCAACATTTTATCTAGTTTACAAAACAGGGTACTATTTGAAGTCTCGAATCTCTGAAACTATAAGACCTACGGTAATGCATGTTATCTCATCTTGTTACAAATTCATTCATCTTTAAACGTTACCTGATACATATTGTCAAAAAACGTAAGGCTTTTTTTATAAAAATCAGAAACTAAAAATAGACAGTAAATTTCACAGTTTTTCACGTATAACGCAGCTAGCACAACTTTTTTTTGCTTGCAAAACGTGGTTTTATACTGCCCTATGGTGTCTAAATAACATACCAAAAATGCAGCTTTACTACATGTTTTGCGAGTTTAATATACGATTTGACCGTACTATTACAATATTATGATTACAAGTTATTGTTGGAATCTCCAAGTAAGTAAGTAAAAGATTTACTTGTAGTAGGAGATCCCGCTCTTCCTACCAAATTTACATTCACAGTAACCATAAGTTATTTATATACAATTTGCAAACTATATTGTAACATTATTTATTTTATTTTATTTACAATTTAAATTCTAACCTTTCCTTAGGTTATGTTATTATATCCATAACCAAACGGGTCAAAATAATTAACAGTTCCTCTATGTTGGATGTCTGATAAAAGACAGCTATAGCATAAACCATCGACAACTTGTAAGATTACTCACATTTTTGTAACCACAAACGAGACTTAACAGTGTAAACTTAAGCTAAATATTGTCCTGACGTTTCGGCCATGATCCGTGGTCGCAGGTAAACTGAAGATACTGAACGTAAGTTTGAGCGACTAAGTGAAAGGAATGAAATGAAAAATGTTTATTTGATGCTAAAAATAGAAACAAAAAGAAAATGGATGCCACTCAGCATATGCCGATAACTAAAGGGCTTTAGTTATGGTGCTGGTTTTCAGGGCAACCAGAAAAAAGTCCCGTTTGTCGTTAAAATATGGAGAAATATGCCATCCATAACATAATTATTTATAGTTAATCATGTTGATTATAATTACGTTTTGTCGTAATAAAGCTTATACAAATAATTATACAGTATTTTCCATCGTACAAGCGAGTCCAGTGGCGCCACTCGATAGGCGGACGGCGCGCACACTAACGAGGCCACGCGCCCGCACGCGACCTCTATGTTCGTTAATTAGTACCGCGCTCACGTGCCGCTAATGAACCCTTTTGTACGCACACAAGCCTCGATGTAACTTACATGTTCATTATCGATACTATTCATATCCTGATACACTAATAAATTAAATCACATCGGATTAAAAATGTAATTATGTCGTAAAAATGTACATTCAGTTATCCGTTTTAAAACGGGTATCTGAATCTAACCTAATGTAATAGGGTACAGTAGTACCCTACGTAGATTTATGTACTTACTGTACAAAATTTGACATAGATAATAATGAAATAAGAAATCAAACATAGGTTTCCTTACAATCATTACTACTTATTAATTAGTAGTATAATTAATAGATTACAGTAAACACAAACCTAACTACAAATTTTATTAGAATCACAAAAAAGTTACTTCTTTTCCTACGCACTTCATAAAAGTCAGTAGGAACGGCTTATAGTAGCTATTCAATAATTTCGTCGCTAACTGCATCTGGCCCTGTGGCGCAACGGATAACGCGTCTGACTACGGATCAGAAGATTCCAGGTTCGAATCCTGGCAGGGTCGCTTGATTATCTTTTTGTTTTTATTTTTTGTTTCCTTATATTTATTTGTTTCAAAGTTGACATTTATTTAAAATTACAAATTCTTATAATGACCACAATTGAAAACAAAATCAACAGAAAAATAAGTAAATTATATAGCCTATGTTAGTCCTCTGCTGGACGTAGGCCTATCCTATTAACTATGCGTATAGACGCATTAGGAGGCAAATGCCCATAATCGCCACGCTGCTGGGCAAGCGGATGGCGATCGCAATAATGTGTCCACTGTGATGACGCTGCTGCCCATCATCAATCTTACATCAAAGAATGGTCACTGACACTTCAATCCCTTAGTTGGCTTAGTTGACGCTTACGACGCCAGCAGGAGGAGTTGGAGTGGTGACAAATGTATTCTTACTGCTGTCACCACACGGTCAAAAATATATCGCATAGGATTCCTATGCTCCACAACTTAGTTTGACATAAAAAGTAACACAAGAACAAGACCTGACAAAATAAATGGCATTTAGGTTAGTTAATTAATGTGGATGCAATACATTTCGTGCTCAATTATAATATGTGTAAAAAATCATTCTTAATTTTTTATGAAACCAAGTACCTGAATATGTTTCCTTGGTCCGATACTATTAAAATATACGCCCGTATGAAATACAGATGTAGTGAGAAATGACTCTTGCCTTCGGAAACGTTCGTCAACGTCATGCTGTTTCAGTCTTTCTCACTGAGACTGACAGTAATAGCTGTCATGCTACTTCAGTCAGACTCGGTGACACTGCCTGAAACAGCATGTGTTTACGAACGTTTCCGAAGGCAAGTAATTTCTCACTACACCTGTACTCACGCAACAGATTCCGTACAAACTATAAACTGGGAACCATCAAAAATCATACCATTTTTTTTTATTATTTATTTATTGAATTATTTGACACAATTTGGTTCGAATACTTATGGTATCCAGTAATAAATACAAATGCCTATTTAATATTTATTTAATTATTTATTGGTTGATTATTGGAGCATTCAAATAGGTAGGGTAGTTATTAGATAAGTACTGATGTTAGGATGACATGTTTTATAAAATAATTATGTAAGTACCCACGTTTGCAGCCCACCTTTTACTCCCTTTAAAGTCAACAAGTAAATGTCTGAATACGAATAGGTATGGGTATGAATTGTTAAATACACAGTGTACAGGTAGACACACCCGGGCATGGATCTCATTCCATTCGCTCGTCAAACGCTGCCAATCGCCGCGGGCTATCCAGAAAGTGTGGTCTCTAGTCACCAGAGTGCATAGCCAAGATGCCAATCGCTAACGCTCGTTGCAGTTGCATAACGGAGCTTTTTCTCTCTATCGCTCTTCATTATTAGTGCTATGTGCGACAAAGATAGTTGCGCCTTGTTCGCGACTGAGCTGCTATATGCAAGTATGGATTTCACTTGATATGTAGGTAATCGAAGTAATTCGGGTGGTTTCAGTTCATCACAGGTATGTAGTGAACGCATTACTGCAATGGCCAACACGCTTGCCCAGCGTGGCGATTACGGGGATTTACCTCATATTGCGTCCATATGCATAGGCAAGAGAGGCCTTTGTCTAGCAGTGAACTGTAACGTCACAATTTCAGGAACTGAAATATCAGATTTTTCAGTTCCAGTGACATTATGTTTACAGGCTTCTTTTGTGAAATTATGAATATACACATGTGGGTCTTGGCAATCTACCTCTGCAACGACGATAGGCTGATGATGTGAGATAGTTTCACTGAATTTCCGATTTATGTCTGTTTATGGCTGTTTCAAGTCATAAGGTTACACTGGTACGACCCTCCGGTGTCTCCGGTTTGGTAAGCAACGACAACATGGCCAGGCCTGACTTATTGATCGCGGAGGCTCGAGCGACGACCCGCCGCCGCCCACACCCGACACTCAACATTTGCTCTCTTTAATCACTGCAGCTGGCTTTCTTACGATTTATTACAATTACATTTATCGAAAACCGACACGAATACACTTTATAAATGTTACATGCCTCACAAGATAAAGAAGGTAATTAACCGCAAGTTTCAATTTAATTATTTTTACTCTGGTTAGAGTGTAGTTACCTACTCGTATAAGAGGAAAAGGTAGTATAACAGAAGCTAACTAGTGGTGCTGGTGATATTATAAAACCACAGAATGCTCCGTGCAAATAAAACAAGTACCTCAATATAAAGTACTTTTACGATAGGCATCTACGTATACCAATTGCATCAAATTCATGAAAAGAATGGTGTTTCCATTACTTTTTCATTAAAAAGAAACGAATGTGCTAATACTTGGAACGGTGTCGGATTTCTCCTGGCGCATGTTTTGTCTACGAGCTACGGTCTACGTCGAGTCGACTAGCTAATCTAGCTACAGTTAGGTACTGGCATTTCCACGCATTTCAACGCTGTCAGCCTATTAAGGTGCATTCAGACGCTATTCTATCCCCCACTCTACGAAATCAACGAATCAAATTTTGTGTACCGACCGAATTTCATAGAGTGGGGCATAGAATAGCGAATGCTCTTTTGGTCTGAATGCACATTTATAGAACGAAAGTTACATACAAAAAAACGAATAGCTTCAATGTTTTCCCCCAATCAACAATTTTCAAACGATCTCACGGTTCTAAACGTTCGTCACCCTATGATATGACATTAAGCACTGCAGAAAGTGTTAAGAGGCTGCCAAGGTGATAAAAACTGCGGTCACACAGTTTATCTCTCCGAGTGAAGTGTCAAAACATTTAGGGAATATTTCAAGTTGACGAAGTGGTGCTTGCTGATACGCCTTGTTTTTTAAGATGTAAAAAAACATGTCACATACTAATGTTTCGGTGTTGTTTATCGTTCTAAGATAAGTATTGTATGTTGCTTGAAAACAATAACCACCAGTGGCCCATTTCTCGAAAGCTTGTAACTTGCAAGCGGAAGTCCTTGTCTAATTTATAGTGTCAAAAAGAGACTTCCACTTGTATTACAAGTTACAAGCTTTTGAGAAATGGGCCCCAGGCACCAATATGTAATGAGAGCGTCACGATCATCTCTGTACCATCACCAACAGTTCCTTTATGACTTGAGAGATGACTTGAGATTTCAAAGGTATATAACAATAATTAACATTAGCCTTAACGACAAATGGGACTTAATCACGTAAATTTACGTATATTATCCTGTCGTTTCGGGCATAACATTATACACTCGTAGTTATTCGGTTTCGTTACCATATTCATACACCATATATCATATTACACCATTTATAGTAGGTAGGTACTACAAAAGTCTTGATGTACATTTTTAGTGAAAATTGTAATAAGGTGTGATATATTATTCATTTATAAGTTTTTTTTAATAGAATGTCATGTATAAAATAAATAACAACAACCCGTCAAGTGAGAGTCGGGCTCACGCAAGGGTTCGGTACGTTTATTCAGGTGCAACCGCACCAAGGCTCAAAAAACGGCGACGGTACGGCATCTTGGAATTGGAACTACTAACCATACTCGTACCTATACACTAGGTGTGATAACAAACGATCCCAGTACCATACAGGATCGCTGTCTGCGGACTTGAAACGGCTTTATCCTGTAGCCGTACCATGGGTTTTCAAGTATCGGCTACGTTAGGTTTTACTCGATACGTAAAGCATTCTATCGCAATCTCACTTATATATTAGAGCGAGCGCGATGGCCAGCAGGCCTAGCCAAGGTAACATTCTGCAATCGTATACGATGAGCGAAAAACGTAGGTAATAAATGTATGAGAATGACAGATTCAAATGAAAAGTCACATTTTCATACATTATTCACGTGACTTATCGCTTATCGTATACGATTGCTGAATAGCATCTTGGCTAGGCATGCTGATTTATACACCGTGGGATGTTTAAACCCAACCGATTTTAACAGTATATTCCTTACCACATTTAGAAACTGTAATGTCATATAAACTTTTCTGGATATTGCCTAGTTCAAGAGTTATTACCAATTGGAAAAACATATTTTCTAATTGTTACTCCGTACAAAAGGTCTTTTTAACGACGTTGGTGCTATTAATCCATTATGGAGAATAGTCTCACTAGCCTCATTAATAGATTTAAAAAGTTAGATATAAAACCTTTAAAAAAAGATTTTTTTTTCGCCAAAAATGACAAAACTCACATAGTTATTATTATAGTTATTTGTTAGTTTTTACATCAAGAATGCGTGGTTAAAATCTTTCGGGTTATAAGAGCCGACGGTGTATATGTATGTATCGAGTAAAACCTAACGTACTAACCCGATACTTGACTGATGGTAAGCACACTGGTTCTATTTATACCCGCTATCGCGGGTCAAGAGCGCGCCTTCCGCCGATATCGTATCGCGCGTTATCGCCCAAATCGCGCGCGGCGCGGGCGCAGCATCCACATCCCGCATTATTTACGGCACCGCGACAAAAACCGCCTTATCGCCGCTATTAATGGGTTTTTG
>JALPQI010005491.1:0-73051 GCA_025490895.1 Thaumatotibia leucotreta
ATTCTGTGAACGAACTCGAAAGTTTGGTCGAAATCCACCTTTACATTACAATAGGAATGATGACTGTAGTTAATAGTACATTTCGATGCAAGTGCATAAAACATTTTTTCGACGAGGGTGAAAGTTGGAACCCGAGTGAAACGAGGGCGACAATAACCCGAGTTGAAAAGAAGTTTTTACACGTGTATCGAACGAGTTTTTTTCATAACAAGTGCCTTAAAAAGAGAAATTTACGCACGCGAAGCGTGCGCTTAGTTTACTTGTCCACACCAGTTAGGAAAAATAAATTATTTAACATTATGCACGACATAATACATGAAGAAATAATTACTAAGATGTAGATTGTAGTAATTTTGGTACAGAACTTCTATTTAATAAACGTCACGTCGATTTTGAGTATTTCATATAAAATTCCATAGTGGTGATCGTTTTGACAGTTCGAAAAAAGATACTGATTTGATTTGCCAGTCATAATGCCTACCTATTTTGGACTGCTCTGCGGCCGTACCGCGAAAAACGAAATTCGTAAATTTCGAGGATTTGTCTCACTCACTCTAATTACGCCTTCGTTTGAGTGACAGAGAATATACGAATTTCGATTTTCGCGGGTAGTAGACCACGTCACAAAACATAATTTCGATAAAGCCACAATTTTAAGAAAAATCGTGTTTTTACGGGACATCAGTGAACTTTTTCGTGGAAAACACCATTAGCTGTCTTAAATCTTAAATGGTCTCTCCATACGTTATCTCGCTTAAAGCAGTATTCCTACTAACAGCCCTATTAAAAATCCCCTCCGTGAAAAACGGTCCAAGTAACTATTTCGTAGCTATCAAGTCAAATAACTTCAGTCTGGGGTGTAATTAAAATCTAGATTTAGCTTTAAGCTAGACTCTTTGTTCTGGGATTAATAGTTTTAGCTTGTTAGTTTCATTATAGTAGGGGTTTGGGAGTGTTTAGAAGTTTATGATGATTATGATAGTAGGTAGAGCCGAGCGCAAAAGTATAGATATACAGCCAAGCTAGCCTTGTCCTGCCCATTGTGATTTTTAAATGACATTATAAATACTTCACGGGTCCTGCCCAAACATAAATAAAGTATTTCTGCCCAGTGTGATTTTAAAATCACATTTTAACATTTTGCGGCTAAAACACACCATTGACACTTTAGTGCAAATTTACTACTAGCACCTGATTGGTTGGAATATACTCAATGGCGGGACCTCCATTTTGGATTTCATAGACACGGCATCTTTCTTTTCTTTAGTGTGAATCCACAAGGTCAAGATGTCACGACGTCCGCGGCGAGGTAAGTTTAATCCATTATTATTAATGTAATCCTAAGTTTTTATTAAATAATATATAATTAAATTTGAAATTTAATAGTTAGATCATCATTATTGGTGATCTAACAACTTGAACTTTATGATGTGATTTATTGATGGTAGTCATTTTAAACTTTTCTTTCATTTTAATATTTTTACTACTGCAAAACTTAATTGTGTGGTTGTTGTAACTAAAGACCGAAGAGCTGGCGACTTCCTCGCACAACGCGATTATGATTTAGTGCTCCGATTGATCTCTGTTAAGACTAAATAAACCATTAAAACTATTAAATCCATGTAAGGAGTTTAACTCAAATGTACCCAATGTCCTTCTAAGTTGACAAATAAAACAGATGGGATTTAGACGATTCTGCCCAATGTCCTTTTAAAAAAACAAAAGATAGCGTCTCAAAACCCTCAAAAATCAATAAAGTACATGTCCATAGCATCACAAAAAATCTATAAAAACAATATTTCATGTAAAAGCAGAAAATTTTATCAAAATTATATCTGGGAAAGAACGCCTAAAATTATATTTTCCTTCAAAAATGACAACGGGCAGATATAAGTACCAGGCCAGGAATGTATGTATAGTGTTTTTCTCAAACATGCAATGACACAAAATAAAAAATCATAATTTTGTTGAATGACATACGATACCTGTGCTACAATTTATGTGGAATGGAAATTTAAAAATAGGACTTTGCCGGACTATGCCTGCAAAAGTTGTATGAAATTCAATTAACGACCTATTTTCTTAGCCTCACCACCACATAATAATATTGTAATGTTACACACTTTGGAAGTAAAAGTAATTTTCGATTCCTGAATCAAAATGGCGTCGCATTTGTAACACTGTCCCATTCTGGCCGCGCTGTGTCAGCACAAAAAAGAGTGTCAACCAGGTAAATTACATTTCTTTAGCAGATATAGATACATTGTGCTGATAATATGGTTACAGTGCAGGCGTTACACTGCGTACTACTAAGCAGCTATGCTATTCTCTTATTCACACATTCGACGCTGTGTTCGTCAACGAGCTCGACGTCGAGACAGCCTTCACTTCGACGTAGAGCGCAGCGCTTCGAAAAACGGTATTCACTAACATAGAACAACTCGTCGTCGAACTATAGGCGGTAACTCTCGACGCAGTGTAGTTCCAGCTCACGCCGCATTCGTCGTCGAGCGCTAGTGTCGTTTAAAGTGCATTAGTGAATAACATTTTCAGGCTCGATGCTGCCGCAGCGCTGACACGGCGCTGGTAGCAAGGCGGTTTCCTTAGTGAATAACACTGCTGGTTTGTTTCTTAATTAATAATCCCCTTATTCAAAACGTTTGTTAACTTAACAAGCCGCTAATAATTGTTTGTCCCTTTCGGTCTTATCAATGTGTCCATAAGAGCAAAATGGACAAACAATTATTAGCGGCTTGTTAAGTTAACAAACGTTTATGAATAAGGGGGTAAGAAATTAATCAGTGACATTTTTAATAAAATTCGGACATGTAAGTAGTAATAGTAGATTACGTGCCAAGGCCGTTTAAGTGGGAAATGTCTCAGATGACGTGTGAATGTTATCCGAGGCTTTCGCATTTCACGGCCGAGGTGTGTGTGTATATATATTATTTACGATACCTCCTACGTATACTGGTGCAAAATCATAATTTTCCAGGAGAGCTGTTCAAAGGTACAAAGTTCTGTAACTAGCTCATACAATGAAATAATTTCATGATATTTTCAAGAATTTATAACAAATACATTTTAATACAATCTACATATTTACTTTTTTGAAGTAAATAGTAGTTCTTGAAAAAATGGTAGTTACACCAGTATACGTGAAATTTACGAGTTCTTGTTTTTGATGAACTGAGACAACTACCGTATACGAAGTATACTATGACTCGATGAACACGGATATAATTGTAAGTGCCTTTGATGTATATTTTGTATCATGCTCCGTAAATATCTAAACAAACCGGAGTTGTTGCTCTGATGTTTTTTATTGATTAGTTTTCGCCTAATTTGTCACTTGTACCAGTATACGCCTAAATTGATTAATCATGTACCAGTATACGTTGAAGCTTTTTTTGTATGTTATGGGCATTGCAGGAAGTCTAAAATTATATAAATACAAAGAAAAATAAACGCTTAAAATATAAAAAATAAACTGATTTACCATCATTTTTAAATAAGTATATTTTTTATTATTCTTAGTGTCCTACCGGATTAATGGTTACTGGAAGAAAGTCTTGAAACAAACACATGGTTTTAATTTCAAGTGATCAAGACATGTCTTACAACATCAAAAGGCAATATAACAGTTGATGAAATAACATCAACATAAATATTTCGGCGTTGCTTTTACAAAATAAATATATACATCAAATCGATGCCATACTTCAATACTTCTTAGGTGCGTACAGTAAGACGTAACTACTTAGTAATGATTTTAAGACTCAAATTAAAAGAAGTATATATTGGAATTGGAACTACTAAGTAGGCTTCTTTCGTTTTAGTGTAGGTAAGTATGTAATTCAATGTCTTTATAAGTAGCTGATATACTTTTTTACTGTCTGGGCTATCAGACTTATTCGTCCATCCAATACTGGTGGTAGGTTTGAGAAGACGATATTATTAAAGACATTATATGTATTATGAATTAGAAAACAATTTAAATGGTTACGAATATTATCCACTTGTTATTCAACATCCATGTTGAATAACAAGTGGATAATATTCGTAAGAATTGTAATCACTAAATGAAATCAGAGCTTACAATATTCCCTTTGGTCCACCAAAGGGAATATTGTAAGCTCTGATTTCATTTAGTGATTACAATTCTTAATATCGGCTCGCAAAGAATATGTATGCTTATGAGCAGCCGTCGGTATATTCTTACTCCTTGACTTAGCGTTCCGATAAACATAGTTTGTCCCTTTTGCTGTGTTATTACATACATATTTGAAAAACACACTACCTAATTGCTGGACAGATTCGTATTCGTATTCGGCCTTGCTAATATTCAGCTATCTATATTAGCTCTGCTTCGCTGGCAAGCAGTAATCTACTATTTTTTTTATATTTAGTTAGGTAGGTTACGCATAATTCGTTTGATTTAACATAACAACTAATCAAATAACAACAATATTGCTAAATAATAAGCAATAGAGCCTACTTTTATGTGTAGATTTTAGATTGTTGCTCGCGCATACTGGTATAACTTCCGCCCGCGGCGATAAGTGTACCGCGTATAGTGGTACAAGTCACTTAGCTCAGTATACGACGTTCGAACCAAAAAAAAGGTGTTAGTTATATCAGTATACGCCACTTTATTTCAAAAACTAGCGGTAATTTCGCCACAAAAAATTTATAGCTTGTAGATATAAGTATTTTGAACCCAAATATGCAAAAAAACGAAAATGGTAAAAATGTCACTTGCACCAGTATACGTAGGAGGTATCGATTTGTCAGCTCAACGGCAGCCGGTAACCGGCAACCACAGAATTAGATTTGGATAGAAGAAACAAGTTCATTCATTTATATGGCGGCCGAGCGTGTCAGATTTTGTACTGAAGTTGTTACTTGCCTATGATTTTAAATTTTTCAGGCCTTTGAGTATTCATATTTTTTTGTGTTGTTGCTATTAATATTACTTAAGGAGGCATTATTAATGTTTTTGTTCACTTCAACTTACAAAATTTGGCGCACGAAAGCTGCAAGCTGCGATTAAAGACGGACAACTCAGTGGATTTCACTGAGTTCATTTGACACGCTAAGTAGATACGTTTGCTTGATCTATGGTATATATGACATCTGTGCCGGCAATTTAGTTTAGCGCAGCGGCAGGCCGGAGGGCAGAAAAATAAATTTACCACTACGTGTTCCATCAATAAAAAAGTTAGGCTTGAAATACATCTTGCAACAAAGATTGTAGAGATTCGTTGAACGGCGAAATTGAACATCGACTTATAATTAGTATAAAGTAGAAAATCACAAACAAAAAACCTGAAGGCTTAAAAAAATTTTGGATGATCGGGCGTAAAAACACTTTTTTTGCGATTTTTTTCATGACGAGAGTTGACTTCAAGACTCGAAAAATACATAATTAGTGCGTTATTATTAACAATTTGTTAACAGCAACATGTCGAAGTATACCAGATTATTATATTAGGGACCTTATAAATACATAAGCCAATTTCATAAGGTAGATTTACACCAAACGGGCGAATGCTCATTCTACACAAAACGCTTCTAGACTAGCGGCCCATGCTGAAAAAAATATGGGTCATTTGAACCACCAGGTGACCTATCTAGAACGATATAAGAGCATAAAATAATAAGATTAAGCACTATGCCGTCACTTGTAAGCTGTCCAACTGACTCCTGGTGAGAATTTAAAAGTACAGGTAGAGTGAGTACATTTTGGTCATATATTTTTGTACGGCATTCTTACCACCGATAGATCCATGAAAAATAATAAGAAAACGCACAGTGCCGTAAAAAAATTGTGCGCCACAAAGTCTGATTTTTTTTTTATTTTCCGACAATCAAGAGGGTAAATTTGGTCATTTGATTTTGTACGGCATCTGTGTCTTATTATTTCAATACTGCTTCTAATCCATTATTCCGCAACGCCGTACAAAAATAATGTGACAAGGGGAAAAAATCGAGGGTTGCAATCCCTTTTCTTTCCGTGGTCCAGGGGGTGATTTGACACAACATGAAATAAATTTATTTTGAAAGTATTTTATGCCTGCATAATAATTTTTCATATGCCGTATATTTTCGTTGGTCCAAAGAGAAAAAAAACTGTACGAAATGTAAGGTGATTTTTTTTTATACGGCATTTAGATATTTTATTATTACTAATTGTCATAGTCTTTTCTTGATTCTAGGTTCCTAGTTAGAAACTATAAAAGTTATGACGTCATAGGTAAATAAATCTTTACATCTTAAATTTGTACGTAAGACTTGGATTTTGACAAATACATATTTCGTTGATTTCGTAGAGTGGGGAATAGAATGAACATTCGCTCGCATGGTGTAAACCCACCTAAAGACCCGTACTGAAGTATTCTAATGTGAGAAATCATCATCATTAGCCTATGATAGTCCACTGCTGGACGTAGGCCTCCCCTATTAACTATGCGTATAGACGCATTAGGAGGTAAATGCCCATAATCGCCACGCTAGGCAAGCGGATTGGCGTTCGCAGTAATGTGTCCACTCTGATGACGCTGCTGCCCATCAACAATCTTTTATTAAATAATGGAGTGACACTTCAATCCCTTAGTCGACTCTTACGACACCCGCAGGAGGAGTTGGGGTGGACACAAATGTATTCTAACTGCCGTCACCAAACGGCTAATAATTATGTGAATATGTGATGTAAAATGTATGTATCAGTAGGCAGTGTACGCTATAGCACCTAGTTGGAGCACCAAACGACGACACGGCCTAGTCGTTAATATAATGTTTTCCATTTTCTTCGTGATATAGAGCTTGGCTAGCATAGACCTGGCAAAACACATTTCTTTTGTCTCTTATTACTAGGGTTAGGAATATTGGTAGCATTAAGTGAACAGAGAATGGTGGAGTCGTTGTTTAAATATTTTATGATTAATTGAATAAATAATTAATCATCAAAACAATTTTAAACTTATATCTCTTAAACAAGGTTTCGCCCATTTTAAGTTTAATTAATTTCACCTTTAATATGTGCCTTTCACCTTATATTTAACCTGTGAAATCTATGTGTTGCTTCCGATTATTATTTATGCCAAATCTTTCACATTCCAAGCTGTGCGCTTATGGAACTCCCTACCTGTCAATGTTAGACGTTCTGAGTCCTTACCCATTTCTAAAATTAAACTTAAGCAATATTATCTGTCTCTCCCGTAATAATTAGCTGTGTGTTATGGTATGCGTATGTTCTTTTATTGAAATAAATTTATATTATATATATATTGTAATATTTTATTGTATGTATGTTTACATATCTATGTATGTATTGTATGTAAGTTTATAGCCTGCCTTTTGTTATTTTTATGTTCTCAGTTTTTTGATTTGCCTACTTTTTAAATGTAATTGTGATAGTTTCCATTACCCAAAGGTTGTCTGGAAGAGATCGCTTATTAGCGATAAGACCGCCTGTTTTCTACCACTGTTTTAGTCTTTTTTTCTTTTTTCTGTAGTTTTATTTGTTTATTTTCTGGTGAACAATAAAGAGAATATTATTATTTATTATTATTATATGACATAATTTAGGGCCTTCGGGAAAACTGGAACCTTGAATATCAAGTCACTACATTTTCTCAAATAACATTTTTTTTATTGTTGTATAATATTTTACTATGTTCTCAAAAATTATGTTCATGTTATTTCTTTAAATTTATTAATAAATCCAGCTCGAACCAAATAATTTATCATTTTGTGAGTTATTAATTGTGTGAGTTATTCATTTATTCGTGTAAAAATCTTGGTAACACCGACTCCATTGTCCCTTGTTCAATAAATGCCACCAAAATCGTAACCCTGATTATTACTATGGTTACAGTCACCTGAGTCACGCTGATTTTATGCAAACTTATGCTTAACCATAAAACAATTAGAGTTGTTACATTAAAATAAAACAAATATAGTCCATAGCCTAGTTGGTAGTGGCCCTGCCTACCAAGCTGGAGGTTCCGGGTTCGAATCCCGGCGAAGACATTGTTTGTGTATTTATTTAACACAAATATTTCCTCCTTGGTCGTGGCTGTCTATGTATTTAGTATCTACATAATATATGTATCTATCTATTATATATATCGTCGCTTGGTACTCGCATCACAAACCTTAACTGAGCATACGGTGGGACTGATTTTTGTGAGATGTCCCAAGAAATAATAATACAAGAAACTATAAATATTTTTGGACATCTTTACACAAATCGACCTCAATCGACCACAAATAATGCCCTCGCCGGAATTCGATCCCGGAACCTCCAGCTTCGTAGGCAGGGTCACTACCAACTAGGTTACGGAGGCTGACATAGTTCAAGTTCATTTATTCATAATAATTTATTACATGTCATTCTTATACTCTATAGTATACATATTTTAAAAACTATGTCACATATCGTCAGTTGCAATATGAATTAATGTAACCACCAAATGACGACTTTTCAGGAGGGCCAAAAAACGAAATGGACATTTATAAAGTATGTAGTATCTTTTTAGTTAATTATCCTATTGAAATGATGTTTATCTTGTTTGTTTTATTTTTGAAAAGTCTAGTTGATAGACAGTTACTAACTGCGACCACGTAGTTCAGGAAATGGCTGGTGTTTACGTTAAATATTTTCAAAAAAAGTTGGAGATACGTTAACAAATCAATGAAAATCATCAAAAGTGGATTTCGGAATTTAGTGTAACTCACAAATTGAAACCGATTTGCTTATGAGCCATACAATGCAGAAGGCGCTTACAGCAGTGACGTTTATAAAAATATGGTGAGTACATTAGGAAATACATGTTTTGTACTTATAAATTCGTACTTACGTTAAAATATTGTCTATGATTTTTGGATACCTTTACATACGTTAATAAAAAACGTAGAAACCTAATAAAATGGCAAAGTTTTTGTTAACGTATTCGACATTTTTTTCTAGATATCAATATTTTATATACACCGTTCGATAGAGCAGGAAATTTGCAGTCGAACGGTATACTTAACTCAATTTCGTCATTTTGGTGGTTACATTAATTCATATTACAATCGACGATATGACAAGACAATTGTAACAAATACATATTACACAAAATCAAATTTAAAATGTCAAACATGTACCTACTTAAAAAACACAACTCAAAAAAAAATATAAAACAATTTTAAATAAAATATTAGATGTCATATACCAAAGAAAACAATTTTAATTGTTCCACAAAAATAAATCAAATTTAGTTAGGCACATGTTTATAAGACCATGTCTATCCGATATATGACTCTATATCGCACAAATGTGCCTCAATCAGTAATGTTGTTTGATTCCCAGCGCTCTGCTAAAGCGAGAAACAACGTTTTCACGCGTTTCTCTCTGAAGACTTTAGTGTTCTGTTATTGTCCTTGGCCGGGAACTGAGAGAGATCCTTCATTTTAGACTTCTGGATCGATTTAGGAAGCAGGGATGAAACATTTTATTTATCACAAATTTAATATTTGTTTCTTGGTCATGGCTGTCTATGTATTTAAGTAGGTATCTATCTTTAAAGAAGGTCGCAGGAGTACGCTGGATGCGGGTGGCGCAGGACCGGTCATTGTGGCAATCTTTTGGGGAGACCTATGTTCAGCAGTGGACGTCTTTCGGCTGATATGATGATGATGATGATGATGATGATGATCTATCTTTTATATATCATCGCCTGTTACCCACATCACAAGCCTTAATTGAGCATACCGTGGGACTAGGTCGATTAAGATGTCCTTAGATATTTATTTATTATTATTTATTTATTGTAACTAACGTGAGTCTCAAACATTAAAATTAAATTCTTCAACCTTTATGGGCCCATTGATAATAAACACCTTTTTTTATGTGACGAAGGTAGACAACTGAGCTCTCAGCCCACCTAATGGAAAGCAGGAACTGAGGCCCATGGACATAACGATCAGAAAATCGCCTATACGCTGCCTACCCTGAGGACTTAAATGGATTGCCTCTATCTATGCCAGTAATTACACCGGCTATCTTACCCCCAAACCGAAACACAGCAGTGCATACACTGCTTTTTAGCGACAGGTTAACGGGTAAGACGGTGGTAGTTATCCGGGCGGACCCTGCACGAGATCTTACCACCAGCAAAAGCCTTCAACGATATGTGTCAAAGACGTCAAATGCGATGAAAGTCAGCCATATTTGTTTTTTTTTATTCGAAGACGATTGGTATACAGCGAACATTTACAAATGCACGAATCTAAACTAACATGAGGATAAATAGGTACATCCTTTGAAAACTTTTGCAAGATTTCCTTCACAAAATTGTAAAAAAATAAGAAAATAGGCAAACAAGCTTCCTACTTAAGTTTAATAGATCGTAAAAGGCACGTAAATCAATCAATGCCTGTGATTGTGCATTTCCTCAATAATCGTTATCGACTCTGGGGCTATGTTCTGGCGGCAGAGTGTGACGGAGATACTGCGTATAGTACAGGAGCTAGGTTGCAAAAAATCAGGCCATTTTTTAGAGACTAGCGATGGGACAATGGAGATTCATTTTCAGTTTTGCGGACTCCCAATTAGCCTGAAATTAAAAATCCTCAAATTTATTCAAGTGTGTAGGTAACGACCTCCGCTTTGCTGTTAATTTGATATACTATAAATTGTATTATAATATAAAAACGCCGATCAAGCTTAAAATCTTAGATCTCGTACTTAATTGTCATTACGAACCAGACTGCAATTTAAATTAATTTAATGTCACGTTAATTGGGTGTCCCTAAAAGTGAAAATACCTAATGATCTTTTTCCCAAACTGTTAAGAAAGATAGCTATGCCCTTGTTTTAAATCTTTTCATATTCCAGAAATTTTTGAACACGATGTCTATTTTATTTTAAAATACCGGTTTTAAATTAGACGAGTTGTAAAGGCTAACAACGTTGTATCAACGATTCAATGTAAGAGAACCGAAAATACATCTTTGCCATTAAATTTTATTGAAGTACTTTTTTTATACTATATTCTTGTAGAATGTCGTCAATTATCATTAGGACGTAGTTATGCAATAAGGAACCAATCCACACGAATTAGACATTTCAAAGACTGGCTTGTTTATTTTGATTTTAGGTGTTAATTAGAATGAAAAATTCATTTGGGTTGGTTCCCTTTTGCATAACTACGTCCTATTTTAGAAATATTTTTAATTTCAACATTTTCTGGGTGCTTAGATAAGTTGCCAATCGCTAACGCTTAATCGTCAATCGTAAACGAAAGGCAGCTAGCTGTCTTTGTCGCACTAATGTGAAAGAGCGACAGAGAGGGAAAACTACGATACGTTACTAAGCGTTAGCAATTGGCAACTTGGCGAAGCATCCTGGTCTTATAATTTCTCTAAATATTTACATATTTTTTCGGATCCATCTCTTAGTCTAATGTAGTGCCATTGTTTTATTAACACACAATAATAAACGCATAAGAATTTGTTTTCTTTATTGCCTTTAGAGTATAGTAATACAAAGCAAATTGTTTGATAAGTAAATTATTGTATGTACAGTCAAAGGCAAATTAAAGTCTTTATAAAAATGCTCAAAAATTTACCTCAATGCAATTTAATTCTGTGAAATAAGAACGTCGTTACATGTTTAATCATTCTTCGATACACATTTTTTTACTTGATTATAATACAATGTGCCATGAGGAAAGAGAAAATTTAAATTTAACAGCGGACTACTGACCAAATTTGAAGTGAAAAATGTCGTATTAAGTTTGCCGGTTTCCGTCTATTTTAAGAAAAAATATAATTGTTTTTTTAAACCTTTTTTGACCGTTACTCAATGTTAAACGAATTTTAGATATCGATTTTGTTACTGTGTTGTCTTAGTCACATTTAATTGACAGACATCAAACGGCCAAAAATATCTTTAAGTAGGTACCTGGCACCTGTAAAAATAAGTAAAAGTGTATTTTTTGCGATCGTTTTATTAACAAAACATTTTTTTATGTAGTGAGGCATTAAAAATACCTAAAAAAAAAAATATTTTTTTGCAGATTACACCAAAACTCATAAGTATAATATTTTTTGCTTCCTCGGGAATTTCAATTTCAGTTTTCGATTACGCTGCTGAAATTTTCCCCTTTCCTCACGGGCACCTTGTATATTGTCTTTTAGTATCCACAACTCAAGCCTTATCATTGAGCTTACCATGGTACTAGGTCGATTTATGTACTTAAAAAAAAATATCTTGGTAGATATTATACACAGCCATATATGTATTATTTGTCAGCCTCCGTAGCCTAGTTGGTAGTGACCCTGCTGGAGGTTCCGGGTTCGAATCCCGGCGAGGGCATTATTTGTGTATTTTTTATCACAAATATTTGTTCCTTGGTCATTTAAATATCTGATATTATGTATCTATCTATTATATATATCGTCGCTTGGTACCCACATAGCCTTAATTGAGCTTACCGTGGGACTAGGTCGATTTGTATAAGATGTCCCAAGATATTTATTTCTTTACATAAAACATTATCACGGAGTAAGCAACCAATAATTTTACCTACGAGTTAATTACCACGCCCGACTCCACGAGTACCTTGAAATAAGTCGAGATAATAACCAACTAAAACAAAAAAGTATTTGAACTGTAATTCATACGGTCGCTTCTGTTAGTATTAAATCACTAATAGTATCAGTTGTATAGTAATTATAAGAGGTCATTTCCCAGATGTGTGGGAAGTGATGACCACGCTATTATATGGGGTTAGAGCTTGGGGACAGTGAAAGATATAATCGCGGTCAAATGATATGATGTAATTTTCAACCGATTTCAAATAAAAACCGGCCAAGTGCGAGTCGGACTCGCGCGCGAAGGGTTCCGTACCATTGTCAATTTATTATTAAAAAAATACAGTTAAATCAACCTACCTCAAAAACTATAGGAGATAATTTAATCAAACCAAAAATCGTTGATAGAGTTTATTAATATGCGTAGTATATATTTTTCAGATTTTGAGAGCTGATATCTCGAAAACGATTTGCTTAAATAAAAATGAGATTTATAAACCTTCATATCATTTTCAAAGACCTTTTTATTAATAGATATTGGCTGTTGTTTTTTATATAATGAGAATAGTTGTTTTGTGATTGTCACTAAATTGTTAATTTTCTATTTTATTTTATTGTTAAAATCATGACGATTAGAGACCTTTTACATCTCTAAATCTTAATTTCTCTTTATTCTGACAACAAGAGGACCTTTACATCTCTAGTAGTATAGATTTAGATACTTAATAATGTTGTGAACTTGTACAATAATAATAATTTTTGTTTAATATTATGATCCTTTATTTATTTCTCTCTTTTATAAAAATGTCTATAATAATCTTTTTTTATGTAATAGATTCTTTAATGCATGTTATTTTAATAAGATATATTATTATACTGTTTTGAAAAAATAAGTCCGCCTGAGTTTCTTACTGGTTCTTCTCAGGAACGGCGTAGGGTTTGAACCAGTAGTAGATAGTAGATTTTTTTTCTCTCTTCGATTCGAAAGTGCTTATTATTACTTGAATAAAGAATAGTTTGACTTTGACTTTGATAGTTTGACTTTGAATACCCCACACGCTTACATACAACTAAAAATTTTTTTCTATCCCTCAGGTACATGTATGGAGGGCCCCTACCCCAATGTTTTTTTTTTACAATGCAGTACAGGCTTTGCCTGGTGCAGGAACCAGGCTAACTACCTATTGCTGTAAACTTATACCACGAATAAATGTCTTATGTCTTATGTCGTTTCGATAATTCTTGGTTTAGCCTACTTTAGAATTAACCAAAATGAACTCGTTAGCACTAAGTCGGGTTGTGATGATGGGATCTTGGAGAAATCGGTTGAAGTTTTTTTTATTTTTTTATTTGCTGATTATTCATAGAAAATACTGCAAATATGCAGATTTAAAAGAGAGTTTTCAAATATATACTGTATAGGTAGAATCCGTTTTATGATTCAGAAAATATTGTAATTATACTGGATGAATCATACAGTCGAAAAAAATTGTCGTTGTACACTGACTTGTGCAGGCAAAATTTTAGAATGTTTAATAAACCGCAAAAAAATTATAGAAACAGGGAATTTTTAATCATGACTTGCTATTTTTAACCGACTTCAAAAAGGAGGAGGTTTACAATTCGTCGAAATCTTTTTTTTTTTTATGTATGTTCCCCGATTACTCGAAGACGCGTGGACCGATTTAAAAAAATCTTTTTTTGTTTGAAAGGGTATACCTTCTAGTTGGTCCCATTGTCACCGAATTCAGATCTGATGATGGGATCCTGGAGAAATCGAGGGAACTCTTCAAATGTTGTAGACACACATGACATTTTTCATTTATTTTCGAAGACTAATCAAGTATTTGCGTCTAGTCATGAACGTTTTAAGTTGGTGATCTGATGATGGAAGGTACAACTCTTTAGCAATTAGGAGTTGGGGGATAATTCTTTAAGTATAACATATTTCGTGTATTTTGAAGCTATTTGAGTATTTGCCTTTAGGTGGTCATCCTTTCATGTTGGTGAGCTGATGATGAAGAGTACAACTCCTTAGAGATTAGGAGTTGGGGTACAATTATTTAAATATAACATATTTCATGTATTTTGGAAGCTATTCGAGTATTTGCGTTTAGGTGGTCATCCTTTCATGTCGGTGAGCTGATGATGGAAGGTACAACTCCTTAGAGATTAGGAGTTGGGGAATAATTCTTTAAATATAACATAGTTCCTGTATTTTGGAAGCTATTTGAGTATTTGCCTTTAGGTGGTCATAGTCTCATGTTGGTGAGCTGATGACGAAAGGTATAACTCCTTAACGATTAGGAGTTGGAGGATAATTCTTTGAATATAACAACTGTCATACATTTTCGAGATCTATTCAAGTGTTTGCTTAGTAGTTATGACGTATTGGTTAGCGGTTAGTGATTCTTTAAATAAAATAGGCATGCTAACGCCATATCCACCTATAATCTTTGAAATTATTCATACCTCCTGATGATACAATGTATATCTCCTTGATAATGGGATAATTCTTTGAATATTTAAGTTATCCAGTTCAGTTTTCTGGCCTATTACAGTGCAGTACATTCTAATTATAAGTATTTAGAGCATGCTAAATAACGATTTTACACTACTAAAAAGCAAAAAATAAAATATTTTAAAATAAAAATAAAACCGCCTTAAAAAATTCGCCCGAACTAAAAATTTAAAAATAATTTTAGTTCCTACTTCTTAGGATTTTCTACCCAAACCTTTAAACCTTTTATCCTATTCATTGAAATAAAATATTATGGCTAGGTATCCTACAGATTTCTTAGAAGTCGGTGCCAAGCCAAATATGTTCACTTCGCGAGTAGGTATATGACTGTATTTGATAGAGCTTTGTAACTTACTGTCACTCCGGTTATGCTTTCATCAAAATGACTGAGGTAGATCATTCTGTTGATAAAAACATAATCGGAGTGACAATAAGTTACAAAGCTCTATCTAATATATACCTATGAACGTATTTGGCTTGGCACCGACTTCTAAGAAATCTGTAGGATACCTAGCCATAATATTTTATTTCAATGAATAGGGTAAAAGGTTTAAAGGTTTGGGTAGGAAATCCTAAGAAGTAGGAACTAAAATTATTTTTAACTTTTTAGTTCGGGCGAATTTTTGAAGGCGGTTTTATTTTTATTTTAAAATATTTTATTATATCCACAGTGTTATCTGACAAAATGTTCTTTTTTATAAATATGTCATTCTATGAAAAATATAATAGGGAAAATCCAGTATAATTGGGTATTAAATTTAATTCCACTTATCCTGTAAACATTTAAAAATCTATTTGAAAACAGGGTGTTCACAGTATTTTTTAAAGATAATTTAAATCGACACGAGTTACGAATTTTATTTTCGCACATGCATCGTACGATATTTCTCAATTCCTTTTTCAACCATTTCTTGCACTAAAGCGTAAAACAAGCACTATCTGTACTGAAATGGTACATTTCGATACAAATGCAAATCATCCGTATAAAAAAGAAGTTTTTACACGTGTATCGAACGACTTTTTTCATAACAAGCCTTAAAAAGAGAAACTTACGCTCGCGAAGCCTGCGCAAAATTTACTTTTCCGCACTAGTTAGGAAAAATATATAATATGACATAAGGTACATCATTTTTACCGGTTTATTAGACGACGAAAATATTTAAAATCTTTGGTTTTTCGCGGTATAGTCGGCCGTTTTAGAGCGTAGCATTAACTGTGAACATGCTTTTCTATGATCCATTGTATACTTTCTTCCATGGGAATGAAAGGTACAGTTCCTTTCATTTACTAAGAACAATATATGCTTTATTCTTGTAACTACCGATTATTATTTATTATTGTTTGTATGGGATATTTTTAATAGCTTTTGGACTGTCAGCTTATCCATGGAAGAATATATTTGAAGTGAAAACTGGTACACTAATGTAGGACGCGTTTTATAAAGTTACATTTTACAATTTCGCTGTCTGCCTCTCTAACGCACGCACATATTGGCTAGAAAGAGAGGCAAACAGCAAAATTGGAAATTGTAACTTTATAAAACGCGACCCTGATAGCAATCATTTTTAAGGGTTTCGTAGTAAACAAGGTACAGTCAGATGGATAGACGGATAGTCTGTCCGTTTGCCTGTCTGTCTGTCTGTCTGTCTGTCTGTCTGTCCGCTGCATAGCTCCTTCGCCATTAGTACTAGAAATCTGCAATTTGGTATAGGTATGCATATTAATCTCGTCAAAATAGTGGTAGAATCAAATATACACCGTGTTTTTATCTATTTCCGTTAAATTGAAGGGACCAAGCTTATTTAGGTCAAAAATTATCAATTTCTCTAAGAAACTAGTATCTTAAGTCTAACTGTTATTAATTTATTAAAAAAATTATTAATCGCTTTCCATCAGGCGATTCGTCTGTTCGTTTGCCACCTATAAGCATTAAAAAAAAATTGACATATTGTGCCGTCAGTCACCTGAAAATGTTTCTCTCACACTTACCGTTTCATTTGTTATGTATAAAAAGGAAAAAAAAAATTTTTCGAGTTCGACTAAAAGCTTTTTACAAGGTAGCTCCAATTAACGTACCATGCAGCCTATTAAATTTAACGAAATTCAAAAAACACACGGTGTATATTTTTTCCGTTACCTCTCCTACTAGTAAAGTAGGAATGATTTTTTTAGATTGCTGTATTCCAATAGCGTAAGGTACCGGTAATGGTCTCAAAGAAAGTTAAAGAATCTCGAATAAAAAAAGAATGAGAATAAGAATAAAAAAAATATTGTGTTTTCCATGAACGATTTTCTGCAAGGAATTTTGAATTAGTTATACTTATTGTATTTTTTGTCCATTAAACAATAAACAAAAAAACAATAGGACCATTTTACACAAAACAATCTAGACCTGTGTATTATGTCTGTTATAAATACCGTTCCTTAGTATACTCCATTTCAAATACCATGGCCCGATGTCACTTAAAACTTTCAAGTGGCATAGGGCCATGGTATTTGAAATCAAGTATACCCACAAACACAAGTCTTAATTGAGTTTACCGTGGGACTAGGTCGATTTATGTCCCATGATATTTAGGCTTAGACGCATTCCAAAGCTTAAAAAACCGGCCAAGTGCGAGTCAGACTCGCGCGCAAAGGGTTCCGTACCATTATCAATTTATTATTAAAAAAATACAGTTAAATTAACCTACCTCAAAAACTATAGGAGATAATTTAATCAAACCAAAAATTGTTGATAGAGTTTATTAATGTGCATAACATATATATATATTTTTTGAATTTTATATCGCGTAGTTTAAAAAATAGAGGGGGGGACACATTTTTCAGACTTTGAGAGCTGATATCTCGAAAACGATTTGCTTAAATAAAAATAAGATTTATAAACCTTCATATCATTTTCAAAGACCTTTCTATTAATACCCCACACGCTTATATACAACTAAAAAAATTGTTCTATCCCTCAGTTACATGTATGGAGGGCCCCCACCCCAATGGTTTTTTTTACAATTTAGTATCATAATCCTGTAGCGGTTCATACAACACATATCCTTACTAAATTTCGTTACTGTAGCATTTATAGTTTCCGAGTAAATCGGCTGTGACAGACGGACATGACGAATCTATAAGGGTTCCGTTTTTGCCATTTTGGCTACGGAACCCTAATAAAAATGAGATTTATAAACCTACATATCATTTTCAAAGACCTTTCTATTAATACCCCACACGCTTATACACAAAAAAAAAAAATTATATCCCTCAGTTACATGTATGGAGGGCCCCCACCCCAATGGGTTTTTTTACAATTTAATATCATAATCCTATAGCGGTTCATACAACACATATCCTTACCAAATTTCGTTACTGTGGCATTTATAGTTTCCGAGTAAATCGGCTGTGACAGATGGATAGACGGACTAACGGACTGACGGACAGACGGACATGACGAATCTATAGGGAGGTGAACAGTGCTGAGGCCAACAAGGAACCAGTGGGACCTGATTTTACTGCCAAGGAGGTAGCACAAGCTATTAGCATGATCTCACATGGCAAGTCTCCGGGCCATGATGGATTCAGTATTGAGCATCTTCTAAATGCAGGTCTTCATATTTATAGAGTGCTGGCTATGTTTTATACGTTGTGTATCAGACATTGCCATTTGCCTGATAATTTTATGAGGATCATAGTTATACCGGTAGTTAAAACAAAACTGGCAACCTTGCGGAATCCAGTAACTATAGACCTATATCCTTGGCAACGATCATTGCCAAGGTATTTGATGGTATGCTTAACGTACAGGGAAACAAATACGTGCGTCTTAGTCACAATCAATTTGGGTTTCGACCGGGACTATCCACTGAGAGCGCCATACTTTGCCTTAAGCATACCGTCAAGTATTATATAGATAGAAAAACTCCGGTTTATGCTGCATTCTTGGACCTATCTAAGGCTTTTGACCTGGTGTCCTACGATTTACTGTGGAAGAAGCTTAAAGATATTCGCTTGCCTTTGGAAACTGTACAGATACTCCGGTACTGCTACAAGGGCCAGGTCAACAGCGTTAGATGGGCGGGTACGATGTCTGATCCTTATAGGTTGGAGTGTGGTGTGAGGCAAGGGGGGCTCACCTCGCCTACATTCTTCAACTTATATATTATCGAGCTTCTAGAGGCGCTAGGTAGAATGCATGTCGGATGTCATATTGACTCAGTATGTGTCAACAATATCAGTTATGCTGACGACACTGTTCTACTTAGCGCTTCTGCCTGTGGTTTACGTCGGCTACTGGAAACATGCAAAAAGTATGCTATAGACCACGGACTTAAATATAATGTAGTTAAAAGCCACTTGATGGTATTTGAACCTAAAAACTACAAAATAGGTACAGTACCCCCCATAAGGTTAGACGGCACTCCATTGCAAAGGGTGTGGAATTTTAAATACCTAGGACATATTGTAACGCACGATCTTAAGGACAATATGGACATGGAACGGGAACGGAGGGCTCTGTCAGTTAGGGCCAATATGATCTCCCGTAAGTTCGCGCGGTGCACAAGGGAGGTTAAAATAACATTATTTAATACGTATTGTACCTCTCTGTACACGTGCAGCTTGTGGCGGAGCTATACGCAACGGGCTTACGGGGCCCTCCGTGTACAATTCAATAACGCGTTCCGGGTGCTGGTGGGGCTGCCGCGCTTCTGTAGCGCATCAGGGATGTTCGCGGAAGCGCGAGTGGACTGCTTCTACACGAGCATGCGCAAGCGATGTACATCCCTGGTGCGCCGGGTGCGCGCCAGCCCCAACCCCATCCTGCGTTCCATAGGGGACAGGATTGACTGTCCGTTTATGAGGCATTATTGCGACTTGCATATATCGCACTGTCAGATTATTATGTAGTTATTGTATTAAATTTTAATATTAGTATTAAGTACGTAATTCAACTAACCATATCATGTATGAGTCTCGTGTTACTCGAAATAAATGTTATTATTATTATTATTATTCTCTTTATTTCGTTCATTTCTTAGGCTAGGTTTTTTACAAAATGTCTATAAAAGTAAAATAAAATAAAACATACAAAAGCAATACAAAACATGTAAACATAATATAAAAAACCTAACCTAGAGAGCCGCCGGCAACGAGGCGGGCCCAAACTGCCGATGGTTAGGGCTGCAGGGAGAGGAACCGCCGGACTATGCGCGCCGTGTCCAGGATTACCGCTTTCTGCATCTGACTTTAGACCCAACCACCTAGCGAGAGCCTCTTGAGGTGTTGATCGAGACTCTTCGCTATGAGACCGTTCGCAGAAACAACTATCGGTACAATGATCCCCGAATCAACCTCCCACATGTCGGTTACCTCGTGAGCCAAGTCAAGGTACTTACTGGCTTTGTCCTTCTCGGCCTTCACGAGGTTCTCGTCATGGGGGATGGTGATGTCGATGAGCATTGCCCGGCGTTGGGATCGATCTATCAGCACGATATCAGGCTTATTGGCTACAATAGTCCTGTCCGTGATGATAGATCGATCCCAATAGAGCGTGGCACGACCATTTTCGAGAACTGCCGCAGGTGTGTACTTATAGTACGGCACTTCGAAGCCCACAAGGCCGTATTGAAGAGCAAGCTGCTGGTGTATAATCCTGGCTACGAGGTTGTGTCTGTGCAAGTACTCGGTGTTAACAATCTGAGAACAACCGGAAATAATATGCCTGAGTGACTCACCGGGACGGCGGCATGCCCGACAAATTTAATGTCGACCGTACCGTCCTTAAGGATATATTTCCGGTAGTTATTCGTCATTATAACCTCGTCAGCAATTGCACAGGCAAAACCCTCGGTTTCTCCGGAGAGGTCCCCGAATCGTAGCCAGTTCACCGACGCGAGCAGATCTACGTCAGGTCCCGTGAGGGCCTTGTAGAACCGCCCGTGTAGCTCCTTGCTCTTCCATACCGCCCTGCGGTCCTCGGTGCTTAGTACCACAGGTCTGCGCCAGTTCTCTTTTGCCAAGGAGAGCGGCGTGAGGTTCCGGTCTACTGCCACCACATCACGATGCATCCCGCACTCATTGTTAAGAAAATAGTTTCTAAGATTGTACACCTCGCGGTTGTGGAGGTTTTTGGCATTTAGGAAGCCGCGGCCCCCACACTTCCGCGGGATGTACAATCTCATAACTGATGAGCGCGGGTGTAGCATTCGATGTGTGGTAAGCAGTGTACGGACCCTTCGATCCAGGGCGTCCAGCTCGGTCTGAGTCCACCTTAGTATGCCAAAGGAGTATGTGAGTATGGGTATTACCCAGGCGTTGAAGGCGCGCACTTTGTTGCCTCCTGACAAAAGACTGTTAAGTACTTTTGTGAGCCGGCTGAAAAAGCGCTCCTTCACCGCCTGTCTAATTCCCATATCTTCAATACCCAAAGACTGTGACATACCAAGGTAATTTATAGGTTTCTGCTTCCGAGATAGATCTGAACGACATTGTCTCAGAAAGCTGTAAATTTGTTGAATTTACTACTTTCCCCCGCTGCACATGCATAACCGCACACTTATCGACACCAAATTCCATATTGATGGCACTACTGAAAACTTCTGTGGTTCGCAGTAGTTCCAACAAGTCTTGGCTATTTGGCTCAAATAATTTGAGATCGTCCATATTATACAGAAGGTGAGAAATGACTTCACCCTCTCTCCGAAGCCGGCAACCTAGTCCTGAATCCTTCAGCAGGGTACTGAGGGGATTCAGAGCTAGGCAGAACCACAAGGGACTCAGACTGTCACCCTGGAATATTCCTCGCTCGATCCTTATAAAGTCCTGCGGACCAGAGGAGCCATCTCCACGTCCTGGTTGATTATTATTATTATTATTATTTTTATGTCTGCCATATCTCGGGACCATGGGGTCCCGGGCCTTTGGGAGGCAGGCGTGGGGCCGAAGCCAACAGCGCAGAGGCCCTTTAATACAATTAATATAAAGCAATTATAAGGGTTCCGTTTTTACATTTTTGGCTACGGAACCCTAAAAAACTATAGTAAAATAGCTCTGCATACAGATAACAAAGTCAGACCTTAATAACAACCACATTCTCACAATACAAGCAATATAACTTAACTATCCCAAACTAAACTCAAACACTAAACTCCACAAAGCTAACTTAGCCGTTATCAAAACATTATGCTTAAACCATCTGAAACTTAAGTGCTGATAACGACTGAAAACTTAACTTTGCAAAGAATCCCTTACTCTAAAGTTTTATACTCTTTGGAAATTATATTATAACCTTTGTAAGGAGGAAAATTCGCCTGTCTTTTAGTATTTTACTGTTAAAATGTAATGAAATTATTTAAAACTGAAGATCTAAAATGATAGTAAATTTTATGAAACATGTCAAATTGTTTTATTCGATATTTTAACCGACTTCAAAAAAGGAGGAGGTTCTCAATTGTACTGATATTTAGAGTTCCGTAGCCAAAATGGCGAAAACGGAGCCCATATAGTTTCGCCATGTCCGTCTGTCCGTCTGGCCGTCTGTCCGTCTGGCCGTCTGTCCGTCTGTCCATCTGTCCGTCTGTCCGTCTGTCTGTCTATCCGCAGCATAGCTCAGTGGCCGTTAATACTAGAAATCTGCAATTTGGTACAGGTATACATATTAATCATGCCAATAAAGTGGTACAATAAAAACTAGATTTTTTTTTCTGGTACCTCCCCATCTGGTCAAGTGGGGATGTTTTATTTTTATTTGCTGTAATCCTATAGTGTGGGGTGTCATAGAATAGATCTCTTACAAAGAATCGCTCCAGAAGAAAAAACATTGTGTCCGCCCCCCTTCTAACTTTTGATCCGTAGGTCCAAAAAATATGAAAAAAATCATGAATAGTGGGCTTATAGAATAATTAAAATTAATAAAAAAACTTCGAACATAATCGGCCCAGCCGTTTTTGAATAACTACGGAACCCTATACTGAGCAATTGAGCATGGCCCGACATGCTCTTGGCCGGTTTTTTTTGTTGTATGTATGTTACCCTATATATCCAAGAATCGTGAACCGATTTTTTTTCTGTGTTCGAAGGTGTATAACCCCCGAGATGGTCCCTTTGGCACCAAGTAGGGGTCTGATGGTAAATGTGTGGCGCTTTTGGTAATTTTCATTCATTTACAAGAATTTGCATTCAGAAAGTAGGATTTGATGATAGGAAACCAATGATGGAAACCACAGATGATAGGATCTTGGAGAAATTGGTTGTTTTAAAAAAAAATGGTAATTATTTCAGTTAGGTATATTTTTAAAGTGTATATAAATTTAAATATTAAATGTCATAATCATCATAACCATCATAATCTCAGCAATAAGACGTCCACTGCTGAACAAAGGCCTCCCCTCTGGACCTCCACATGTACCGGTTAGATGCAACCTGCATCCAGCGTGTCCCGGCGACCTTCATAAGGTCGTCCGTCCATCTTGTAGGTGGACGTCCAACGCTGCGTTTGCCTAGCCGTGGTCTCCACTCGAGCACTTTTCGACCCCATCGACCATCTGCTAAATGTCATAATATACCAAAGAAAAAATACCGAAGTTTCCCAGTGATTTTCCAGCATTAGTAAATTTGTCTTGTTGTAAGCGTGTTGAGCATTTTTTGACTTAAAAACGTGAGCAACCCGCGATTAATATATTAACTTTAGTTAAAATAGCAAAATTTGTATTTGAAATTCAGTATAAGTATAACGAATCTTAAAGTAAACGATAAAATAAAAACTACCTACCTATACACCGTGTTTTTTTGAATTCCGTTGAATTTAACAGGCTGCTTGGTACGTTAATTGGAGCTACCTGGTATATTGCTTTTAATCGAATTCGTAATTTTTTTTTTCCGTTTTCATACATAATAAATGAAATGGTAAGTGTGAGAGAACCTTAAGAATAAGATCTAAGGTGACTGACAGCACATGTCAAAATAAGTTTCTTCGGATGTAATAAAGGTTGCAATACACTTGTTCAGTCATTAAACTTATTTTTTTAATAACTCAATAACAATAAGAGCTAAGATACCAGTTTCTTAGACAAATTGATTATTTTTGACCTAAATAAGCTTCCCTTTAATTTAACGGATATCAATAAAAACGCGGTGTACAGTCTGGCGAAAAAGAGTAGAAATTAAAAAGTAGCAACATCGTAGTGTCGTCCCTTTCAAATCAATATGCGTAAGCAAACGGGACGACACTACAATGTTGCCACTTTTTAATTTCTACTCTTTTTTGCCAGACTGTAACTTACTCAAAAAGTACAATTGAGTCAACGAACAAATAAAACATGGAAGCTGCACGCCGTATTAAATTGCCTTTCAAAAACGGTCCTGAATTTTAGTTGACAAGTGTCACCCTCTCTTGAATGCATCACGGTAATGAATTTCTATGTATGTCAACCTATAAAAACATAAACCGCCAATTAAAAATAGTTATCATTGGTCTATCAGTTTTGATTGGCTATATTCTATAAACATTTTTTCAAAGATGTTGCGCCGAAATAATATATGCGCAGTGTTAAGAAAAGCGCTATGTCCTATGCCCTATTTAGGCACAATAGAACAATTGCTTTTGGGGGCAATTTTGAGCTGGCGTTAGACGTTCATGTTATATGTGGTCGCAGAATTGAGTATTTTAAAGACTGTCCACGTAAAAAAGTGGTCGACATAAAATTCTTAAAAAAATAAAATAAAAGAAAAATTAAATCTGTCACTGTGACAGTTAGAAGGCGGGATATATAAGGTTTATTTTGGGACTACTTTCGATTTTAGAAATAATAACTATAATAAAATGGCCTCTAGACAACTGGACAAGCGTAAAAGGATTTCGTACACTTACAATGAAAATCCTGATATGTCGCAAGCTAAGCTAGCTAAATTATTATCCGTTCCTAAATCTACCGTCCAAAAGGTATTGGCTAATTATCGCTCGACGTTGACGGTCGAAAGGAAGAAAGGTTCGGGTAGAAAACACGGTCCCATGGATAAAAGTAAGGCAAGGAAAGTCATCGAGCACTTTAAGAAGAACCCAACACTGTCCATTCGAGACGTCGCCAGGAAATGTAAGGTATCGAAGTCGTACGTCCAAAAGATCAAACAAAAAGCAGGTTTACACTCATATAAGGCGTCTAGCGTTCCAAATCGCGATGCTACTAAACAAAAAGTATGTAAAACTCGAGCCCGAAAATTGTATACAAATTATTTGACGAAATTTGATTGCATTTTGATGGACGATGAGACCTACGTCAAGGCAGATTTCAAGCAGTTGCCAGGGTTACAGTTTTACGTCGCAAATAAACGAGGAGGTATTGATGATAAATTCACAACAAAAAAACTAGACAAGTTTGGAAAAAAAAATTTAGTGTGGCAAGCAATATGTACATGTGGTAAAAAAAGCAAATCTTTCGTTACAACTGGCACGGTTAACCAAGTCGTTTACATGAAGGAGTGTTTAAAAAAACGTTTATTGCCGTTCATAAGAAGCCACGCCCAGTCAGTCATATTTTGGCCTGATTTAGCTACTTCTCATTACGCGAAATCGGTTTTGACATGGTAGGAGGAAAATAATATCTCTGTTGTACCGAAATCTGCAAATCCTCCAAACTGCCCAGAACTCCGGCCTGTAGAGAAATTCTGGGCAATAATGAAAAGAAAGCTAAAAAAAAGTCAGAAAATTGCTACTGATGTACAACAATTCAAAAAATATTGGGATACAACATGTAAAACGGTCACCGAAACCGATGTACAAAGATTAATGGAAGGAGTAAGAAGAAAAGTCAGGGCATTTTATTAGTCTTAATGTGTTGCACAAGTCTTGTATTACATTTTGAAGAACACGAATTATACTATTATTATAAATATATAATTGATTCGTTTTTGTTATTTTTTTCATCTTATTTGTCATTATAACGTCGACCACTTTTTTACGTGGACAGTCTTTACTGATAATTTGATACTCAATATTTAATCAAATAGCTAGTTGATTTCACAGCTTGATTTTTGTGCCATTTACTTCGGTTTTAGTTTCCACTTCCAAGTTTCCAAGTTCGGGTTGTCAAAGTTTTGTAGCATATTTTGCTGATATTCCAATGTTTATCCATGGATGTTGTAGAGTGCGCAATGCTGAAAAGTTGGAAGACTGTTTACGTGTGCTTTGGTGCGAATTTTTGCCGCGTGTTGACGGCAGTAAGAATACATTTGTCACCACCCCAACTCCTCATACAGTCGTGAGTCGACTAAGGGATTGAAGTGTCACTGACCATTATCTGATAAAAGATTGATGATGGGCAGCAGCGTCATCATAGTGGACACATTACTGCGATCGCCAGTCCGCTTGCCCTGCGTAGCGATTATGGGCATTTTCCTCCTAATGCGTCTATAGGCATAGTTAATAGGAGAGGCCTACGTCCAGCAGTGGACTGAGATAGGCTGATGATGATGATGTGTTGTACGTATCTATTACGAATTTCACTAGTACAAGCAAAAAATAAAACATTATCACCGAGTAAGGAACTAATCCAAAGAAACAGTGGTGGCTCAGTGGTTTAGTTAGACGTTTGACTTTCAATCCGGAGGTCGTGGGTTCAAATCCTGGCTCGTACCAATGAGTTTTTCCAAAACTTATGTACGACGTATCAGATGTTTTATTATTAGCTTTCAGTGAAGAAAAACATCGTGAGGAAACCTGCATACATCCTCGAAGAAATTCAAAGGTGTATGTGAAGTTCCCAGCCCGCTTAGGGCCAGCGTGGGGACTATAGCCTAATCCCTCTCATATATCAGAGGAGGCCTGTGCCCAGCAGTGGGACATTAAAGTCTAAAATATTATATTATTATATTAAGGAACTAATCAATTTACCTACGAGTTAATTACCACGACCGAGCTAGCGAGGACCTTGAAATAAGTCGAGATAATAACCAACTACTAATTCCTCACAACTTGAAACTATTTGTCATTTTTAGTAAAAACTAAAATCTGGTGCAAATCCTGCCGGACGTAGATTGATGTACAGTTGCGACTAATTAAAGTAAAAACTCGGCGCTTCTTCGCTGAAATCTGTTCGGAAAGGAAAAACTATAGTGTTCTAGTAACAGGCTGAATCGTGATTTATGTTCAAAATAGCGGAACTTAAAAGATAGTAACCACGCATTCTTCATTATGATTAAATAATACATGAATTTAAATAAAGTTTAGGCATTCACATTAAAAAAAACCTACATAATACACAAATCGACCTAGTCCACGGTAAGCTCAATTAAAGATTGTGATGTGGGTACCAAGCGAACAGTGTGTTACCAAGTCCCGGGCCTTTACAAGGAACTGATGGTAACATTTTCAATGAGAACTTACTCTAAAATTCTCATGAAAATTCTCGGAAATTTCCGAGTACATTCCCGCAATTTTGAGAATGTTCTCTAACTTGTACATTGCTAATTAGCAATGAGTATGATTAGTCATACTTCGTAAATCAATATTGCCTTGGCCTTGATCCTAAACTTCTTGATTTTCCCAAGATTTTCCAATATTGTTTTATGAAACTACCCAAAAACTTCAATCTT
This sequence comes from Thaumatotibia leucotreta, assembly GCA_025490895.1. Lineage (NCBI taxonomy): Eukaryota > Metazoa > Arthropoda > Insecta > Lepidoptera > Tortricidae > Thaumatotibia > Thaumatotibia leucotreta. The sequence continues at coordinate 27,686 of JALPQI010005491.1, forward strand.
TTTAGAAACACAAACTCGAAACAAATACATAACCAACGTTTTGTAACCAAACGATGTAAAAGATTGGAACTTAAATGGTGGTTAAGACTTTTTACATTTAATTGAAGAGGGATGGGAAAAATCGGATTCTTGCGAAAGTTGAGTTAACCAGAAATACCTGAAGCTAGGGGTATTTACGCGTGAAAAGGAACTTGGGGTTAGCACAGGTCGAAGTATGAGGTTTCTGGAAGGGACATGCTGTAAATACGAGTATGTTTTTCTCCAAAATTTTTATCAAGTTTTTTGTGAAAGAAATCAAAATACATGTATATTTTTTAATCGACCTTTTTTGCAAACTTATACCCTTCACTATTTTATTTTCATTTATAACTTTTAATATAATTTACACTCAGGATAATTTCGATTCTAATAGAAGAAAATTTTTGTACCAAGGTTTTTTTACAATTCCGTTACCATTTGTCCATACATTTTGTATGGCGGTAAAGAAATGAAAAGTCTGAAAAATGTATGTAAGTTTTGGGACAAATTGATTCTCCTATAAGGGAATCTCTATTGAAATTTGGTAAACCGCTACAGGACTATGATACTATATTGTAAAAAAAAAATTGAGGTTGGGGCCCTCCATACATACACATCATACTTCCACTTCAGATACGTGTCTGGATGTTATTATCACTTCTTCTCCTGGTCTCGTTGTTAAGCAGGGTCAGTTCTTGGCTCCTGGATTTTCCCACCATGACTTAATATTTGTCTCATATAAAATCAAACCTCCTAAATGTAAGCCTACTTTACTTAATATGCGTAGTTTTTCTAAAATTGATACTGCATCTCTCATTAGTGATGCTGCAACTATTGATTGGTCACCTGTGCTCTCATCCTCTTCAACCGATACTAAAGTGTCTCAGTTTAATGCCGAAATCCTTAAGTTATTTGATAAGCACGCACCCGTACACACCGTCCGTATTAGGCGACCACCAGCCGCGTGGATGACGGAGGGCGTACGGATGGCTATGCGACGCAGGGATCGCGCGTTCAGACTTTTTAAGCGTGATCGTACTGACGTGAACTGGGGACTCTTCAAGAGAGCCCGTAATCGTTGTAATCAGATGGTGCGTGCAGCGAAGCGTCGATTTATACATCAAAATATTTCATCTTCTTCTATGGCCGATGTCTGGAAATTCCTAAAATCACTTGGCCTGGGTAAACATACTAATGGTTTCAATGGCACTTCCTTTTCTCTGAACGATTTAAACAGACATTTCTCTTCTGCTCTTTCTGTTACCAAGCAAACTAAGGCTACTACCATCTCCGAAATTTCTTCACTCCCTTCTTCTGTCGCCGACAGTTTCTCTTTTTGTCCCATTTCTATTTCGGATATCAAATCCATAATTAAAGCCATAAAATCAAAGGCCGTAGGTTGTGATGACATTGGACGTCACATGATTGTATCAGTCCTCGATTGTGTGCTCCCAGCGATAACTGATATTATCAACTCTTCACTGGCCAACGGCGAATTCCCATCACTTTGGCGTAAAGCGTTTGTTCTACCCCTGCCCAAAATTTCGAACCCGACATCCTTAAATAACTTTAGGCCCATATCGATCCTTCCTTTCCTATCGAAGATTGCTGAAGCGGTGGTACATAAGCAACTTTCACGTTTTGTTCACGAGCATAACCTCTTGAGCCCCTTCCAGTCCGGGTTTAGACCGGGTCATAGCACCAGTACCGCACTTCTGAAGGTGGCTGAAGATATTCGTCGTGGCATGGAGGATCAAATGGTCACAATACTTGTTTTAATTGATTTCTCCAATGCATTTAACACCGTTGACCATGACATCCTCCTTGCCCTTCTGAAGCATCTAAACGTGTCTCATTCGACCCTTAACTGGTTCTCAGCCTATCTAGGAGGTCGCCAACAAGCAGTTCGAGTGGATCGGTCCTTCTCTGACTGGTGCAATCTTGCCACTGGCGTGCCTCAGGGTGGAATACTTTTCCCGCTTTTATTCTCAACTTTTATCAACTTTTTAACGCCTGATCTCCGCTGTTCGTACCATCTGTATGCCGACGACTTACAACTATATGACCAATCTACGGTTGCTGACTTACCGACTGCTATTGACAGGCTAAACCTGGATCTATTTCATATACAACAGTGGTCTGATAGATTTGGTTTGTTTGTAAATGCGGCAAAGTGCCAGGCCATTGTATGTGGTAGTAGTAGACAACTTTCAAAGCTTGACCTTAGTATAGTTACGCAGGTGAGTTTCAATGGCACTCTTATTCCGTTCAGCCAAGATGTTAAGGATCTTGGTATTATTGTAGACAGCACTTTGAGTTGGAGAGCGCAGGTTGCTGAAATTAGTCGTAAGGTCATGGGTTCTCTTCACTATCTTAATAAGCTCAAGCACTTTTTGCCCATTAAGACCAAAATATTACTAGTTACTACATTAATTTTACCCATAATCGATTACGGTGATGTGTGTTATCCGGACTTGAACGGAGAACTTCTAGATAAGTTGGATCGCTTACTTAATAACTGTATCCGTTTCATATACTGTCTCCGTAAATATGATCATGTGTCATCTTTTCGTTCTCAGCTTGGCTGGTTACCCATCCGTCAACGACGTAATTGTCGAATGCTCTGTACTCTTTTTTCCATTTTACATGATCCGCACTCTCCCGAATACCTTAAGTCTCTCTTTCAATATTATGGCGTGTCTCGTGACCGTCAACTCCGCTCTTCTGGAAATTTATCTCTTGCCATCCCTCTCCATCACACTAGTTTTATGTCCAGTTCCTTTTCCGTCCAGGTGGCTCGACTCTGGAACAGTCTTCCCCGGGATGTTAAAACTTCTCCCAGCAAGTATGCATTTAAGAAATCTGTTCGTGCTTTCTTCGCTCGCAGATTAAACAATTAGTGTGTACCTAAGTTTAATACGTTTCGTCTTTATATATATATATATTATGTTTTTTATTGTATGTATGTAGGTTATATGTATGTATATAAATATTTATAATATATTTTATAATGTGATAAATATATATATATTTTTATAGTGAGTCATGTGTTTGTTGTTAATATTATTTCAGTTTACTTGTTACATACCCAAGATAGCACCGCCCACACCTTCTCTGCTTTGCCTTAAGGTTGACTGGTAGAGAATGCCCTTGGCATTAAGTTCGCCTTTTGTACTTTAAGATTTTCTTTTGTGCAATAAAGTTTAAATAAAAAAATAAATAAATAAATACATGTAACTGAAAGATTAAATTTTTTTTTTAGATTTATATAAGCGTGTCGGGTATCAATAGAAAGGTCATTGGAAATGATGTAAAGGTTTTTAGATCTTGAGTTTTCGAGATATCAGCTCTCAAAATTTGAAAAAAATGTTATGCACATTAATAATCTTTATCCACGATTTTTGGTTTGATTAAATTATCTCTTATAGTTTTGGAGGTAGGTTGTTTTAACTACCTATATTTTTAAATGTTTAATTGATAATGGTAAGGAACCCTTCGCGCGCGAGTACGACTCGCACTTGGCCGGTTTTTTGGTACGTATATATGAATATGACATAATTATATTAATTTAGAGGACCGGGACCAGTGGCGTACCTACACAAATAGAAGTATATGCTCAGCAGTGGGCGATAAACAGATGAGGTAATAATGAACTGTTGTCGAATTGATAAGCTGTAAAAGACTCTTCCAATGAAACGGAATCTTTGCACATATAAAGGAGTTCCAATTTAAGAAAAGTTCTGAATACCGCGAACTTGCATGCTTTTAATTGCTTCAGGGCGTGTTCTAAAAGATTTATGTGAAAACACTTCACCCTTTAAATAAACCTGTGTTAATTTAAACGCTAAATGAAGGTTGGGAAAAGGTTCGAATAGCGAATAGGTATTTCTTGTATAGTTTGACAGTAGCAATTATGTAATAAGTTTTTATATTTGTAGGTTTTAGACTGTCACTCGCGCATTTTGGGCTAACTTTCGCCCGCAAAAATGTACTGCTTATAGTGGGACAAGTCACTTAGCTCAGTATACGATGCTCAAACCAAAACAAGGTGTTAGTTATATCAGTATATTTATACGTCACTTTATTTAAAAAACTAGCGGTAATGTTGTCACAAAATTGACTAGATATAAGTATTTTGAAACAGAATATAAAAAAAAATCTAAAAAAATGTCCCTTGTCTCATTATACTGCTACTAATCTAGATTACTTAGGCCTCATTTTTAAATCTCTCCTGCTATGCTATTCTCTTATTCACACATTCGACGCAGCGTTCGTCAACGAGCTCGACGACAAGACAGCCTTCGCTTCGACGTAGAGCGCATCGCTGCGAAAAACGGTATTCACTAACGTACAACACCTCGTCGTCGAACTGTAGGCGGTAACTCTCGACGCAGTGTAGTTCCAGCTTACGCCGCATTCGTCGCCGAGCGCTAGTGTCGTTTAAAGTGCATTAGTGAATACCATTTTTAGGCTCGACGCTGCCGCAGCGCTGATACAGCGCTGTTAGCAAGGCGGTTTCCTTAGTGAATAACACTGTTGAATGTTCAATCACTCGTTGGGATCAAAATTCAGAAACTCCCATCTTTGTAGGCTACCAACTAGGCTGCCGTATAAATAGCAATAATAATCATATAAAAAAATAATATAACTATAACTTTGTTTTTTTTTTGTATGTTAGGATCACTATCGCTTTAATTTTGTAAAGTAAGCTATCAACTATACTACGCCGAACAGTACTGCATCAATTTCTCTTATCAGCTGCCTTCAAGAATTGCAATATGCCGTTGGAATGCCGGCGTCTACGGCACGATTTTCATTTTACTTTAATAATGTATCTTCGTTTTACTGTAGCCGTAATAGCCGTATTTCCTTGTTATGAAATAAATTCAAGATATTTCCAAAGTAAATGGCGTAAGGTCTAATAATAAAAAAATATTGGTAATAAACATTTTATACCGCGAACATTGTAGAATTAGAAACAGGCTGAATACATAATATAGCATAAAGTAATATGTTTGAATACATCATGTCAGGCATATACAATATTTTTCAGTACATTTTTACGCACTATAGTGCGAGAAGCGGTTTATTTTTGTAAGGTCAAAACTTCGGAGGGATTTTTTTATATTATATTTGGATCCACGGATCAAAAGTAAAATAATATGAAGGGAGGGGGTGGGGGGACAATTTTTTATTCTCGAGCGGTTATCTCCTAAAATATTGACGTTACAAAAAAAACTTTCTTTTGGGACCCACATTCTTTTGAAAAACCTATTTGACGATGTCTATACGATTACAGCAAAATAATTTACACGTAGGAAGCTACATTTTATTGTTTACTTTACAAAAAATTACATTTTAACATCAGAATGTGTCCAACTTGCAAAATCTTAACTAAATGGTGCATTAGAGAGAGAGTATGAAAATGCGAGAAGACAAAGATGGAATTGGTACTTTCAAACTTACACCACAGTAAAGGCGGGATGACAGTAGGAGATACCGTAGCTAACTTTCATCCCAGAGGCTCCATGAAAACGAGTGGTGACGACAGTAAGGATACATTTGTCACCACCTCAACTCTTCCCACGTCTTAAGAGTCGAGTAAGTCATAGTTCGAATTCAAATTAAAGTTGCAAATAATATACAGGAATATAATTTGCGTAAGTCGCGAGTTGGTGCAGTGGCTGTCAACCGGTGTACACCTCTCTATACTCCTGAGCCGCCTACACCGGTGTTGCCCCTGGCTGTCTCTTGTGACGGCATTTACGGGGGCCCATCTAGTCAGCGGCGAGTCACCGCCTGCTTCGATAGCATAGAGAAATTGTTATGGCAGGTGTCCGGACCTCATTTCTATAGTTCTATCTCTGATCCATCCATCCTCCATCACCATAAGTCTTCTAACTATTCCGTCTCAATTGTCTCTATACGGCTGCTGAGACCGGTTTACGGATATGTATTGATGTGCCTGTGAATGGGTTGCCGCTGGTGTACAACACATCAAATTTCTCCAAAGGGGCTCTACGTGTTGGATCTATATCCCAGTGCAAACCTATAAAAAACAAGGATTTAAAACCAGTGATTAAAAAAAAAGATATAGAACTCCTTCCTTCCAAGGGGGTGTAAAGGGGATGTAAAAGTTGTTCAGTATAACCTATTAAATTACCCCGTTCAAGTTTTTCAGTGGATGTTGTAACATCCTATATAAGCCTATTCATCATAGCCATAGCCTTCTCTATTAAAATTAAATTTTCTTTTAACTGCCCAGTGTACCACCTACTCAAGTTCAAACTAGGGATCAGGGTAAACTACTGAACTTAAACTTTATATTTGCGTTTACAGGAATTCGCTCACTTTGTGTCTTCCGTTTATTTTGCATGATAACTTTCTTATTGAGCCTCTCAATCAAGTTTTATACCCTATGCTAATCAAATGCTTTTCGTGTAATTTTATTTCAAAATTAAATATTTTGCTATCCGGAACACCACACTGCGCTCCAAAACGCGAATTGTTGACGTCAGCAAAAAAAACACTAGGCTAAAGTGGGACTGGGCTGGCCACGTCTACCGCATGCATCCTGGCCCCAATTTCACAACATTGACAAGTCCTACAATTGTAAATCTACGGTTTCTCCAATAGAAAGCGTCTATAGGCTACAGTTACCGCTTACCATCGGAAGGGCCGTGCGTTTGTTTGCCACCAGCATAAAAATTAGTGCAGGAACTTTAATAAATCAGCAGTAAATAGCTACTTTTATGCGAAGCAAAATTACAATTGTCACAAAAATCACGACAATTGTAGCGAAATTCCGACATAAGCCGAACCTCATGTCAAGAATTAATGAAAATTGTACTAAACCTTGCGACAATTGTCACGGGTTTCGGAAAATAAAAAGTAGTTTATTAACGATATAATAACGTTATTAGTAATAATTTTATATTGGTGGCAAACAAGCACATGGACCGTCCGACATTAAGCGGTAGCCGTAACCTACGGAGGCCTGTGACGTCAGTAATAGTGATATTTTACAATTGTCACAATTGTAATTATGGTGAAATAGGCCACTGATAGGTGGGCTAGCATAGCCACAAAATGGGTGCCGGTACAGCGACGCGAACGTGGCAGGCCCAGACGGAGATGGTGGGATGATATGAGCATGAGCACCCTGCTCGCTCCTATACATCTAGTGGCGATTATACATAATATGCACAAATAAACATTCTAGAACATGCTAGAAGCTAGCGAGACAAAGAACTGAAACCAATCATAAAGCACAATAATAGCATCAATAGAACGGACAGACTTATTTTAACAAACTGCTTTGTTATCTGCTTGGTGACAGAGCGAGTTACGAGAGATAGCGATTTTGAAATCGAGGTTTTTATAATCTTTATAATATCCTTGGGTAATGTAAATCTCCCTATCTCTTCCTAAATCGGCATCTTTTACCTCAAAAAAGTCTGAAAAATGCACTTATTAGTTATTACTAAAACAAGAACCCGTACCGACTATCATCTGGAATTTCCGTACAAATTACTATGAAAAAAATTGGCTTTACTTAGTTACTTACTCCTCTGGCGCAGCGACCCAAAGTGTGTCTTGGCCTCCAATACGAGAGAACGCCACTGATTACGGTCTTGAGCGACATTTTGCCACTGGTCAATTCCGAGACCGCTTAAATCAGACAAAAAATTTGGTCTGACAGTTGATAATTATGTATTGTTTTTCTGTCCTCTTCAAGCTCTTTGTAAGAAAAAATGTTTATAAGTTAATGTTATGAAAAAAAGTAAATAAAACGAATAAAAAAATTGGTAATTTTCATACACTGTGGGTATGAAAGTCGGCACGAGTTGCAATTACAATTACACAAACTGAAATTTATTTTCAGAATATTTTGAGGTAAAAGGAAGAAAGAAGAATTTGGAGGGTATGGGTGATTACTTTCTAAAAATCTTAAAATAAAGGACCTTATAGTGAGGGTTCCACCATTAAGATAAGATAAAAAACCAGTCCAAGCCGTCTGGTGTCGGCAGTATGAATACATTTGTTACCACCCCAACTCCTTCTGCGGGTGTCGTAAGAGTCGACTAAAGGATTGAAGTGTCATTGACCATTATTTAATAAAAGATTGATGATGGGCAGCAGCGTCATCATAGTGGACATATTACTGCGATCGCCAATCCACTTGTCCAGCGTGGCGATTATGGGCATTTACCTCCTAATGCGTTTACACGCATAGATAATAGGAGAGGCCTACGTCCAGCAGTGGACTATCATAGGCTGATGATGATGATGATGGTTTTGGTACTGAATTACGTTTACTTACATTAAAATAACACACTTAGTGTGATGTCCTCTTTTTAAGTCACACAGGATATAAATAAAACAATTCAAGTTCAGATTCTAACTCCGGTGCGCACACACAACCTCGCTCGGCGGCGGTCGGTCGGTTAGTCCCCCCGCCGCCTCGCTCCCCGCTCCGAGTGCACACCGGCGCGTTTATTGTATACATCACACTTAGAGTCATCTCTTGTAACAATATTTTCCGAAACAAGACGAAATCATTCATAATTTCGGTTCCTTGGTCATGGTCATGGCTGTCTATGTATTTAAGTATCTGTAAGTATATATCTATTATATATACCCCACATCTCAAGCTTTAATTGAGCTTACCGTGGGACTAAGACGATTTGTATAAGATGTTCCAAGATATTAATTTATTATTATTTATTTTTTTATTTATAATTGGCCCAGAATTGTCACTCATATTTTAGTGACAAAAGGATCTTAATCCCATAAACTTCCGTAATCCGTAATTTTATCCTGACGTTTCAGGCATGACGTTACACCCGTGGTCGCAGGCAGACTGGCGAGAAAATGTATCAACACCTTCGAGCTGCGCGGGTTTTTCGAACTATCTGCACTTGATTTAAACTTTCACGATTATCACTCATATTTTAAAGACAAACGGGTCTTAATCGCGTAAACTTACGTTTAATTATATCCTGACGTTTCGGGCATGACGTTACACCCGTGGTCGCAGGCAGACTGGCGAGAGAACGTATCAACACCTTCGAGCTGCGCGGGTTTTTCGAACTACCCGCACTTGATCTTGATTATTCACTTCTAGGCTAGGGTTGTCACTAGGCCTACACACAACATCCAATGACTTTAAAATGGATGTTTCACCACGCTTATTTTTGTAAATCACGGGATTCCACGCGGACGGGATTCCACGGGTGTAACGTTATGCCCGAAACGTCAGGATATAATTAAATGTAAGTTTACGCGATTAAGTTAAGACCCGCTTGTCGTCTGTGACTTGAGCCACTCGCCAGCAGAACTTTCTCGTTCCACACTACATCCATTGTTGCTATTGGATCCTCCACATCTGAATGAAGAACTTTTCTCCATTGAGATGTCTTGGAGCTGCATAATTATGTAGCCTTTGAGTTGGTCGGGTAACTGCAAGTTCCAGATAATGAGATAAAAACTTATGTACGAAATCACGTCTGCCTCCGTAGCCTAGTTGGTAGTGACCCTGCCTTCAAAGCTGGAGGTTCCGGGTTCGAATCCCTGCGAGGGCATTATTTGTGTATTTATTTATCACAAATATTTGTTTCCTTTCCTCATGGCTGTCTATGTATTTAAGTATGTACATGTATCAATCTGTTATCGTCGCCTGGTACCCACATCACAAGGCTTAATTGAGCTTACCGTGGGACTTGGTCGATTTGTGTAAGATGTCCTTAAATATATGTTCTAAATATATATAAAAAATCACAAGTGCTTTACGGTGAAGGAAAACATCGTGAGGAAATGCATACATCTGCGAAGAATTTCAAGGGTGTAACATGTGAAGTCCCCAACAAGTTAGGCGTTGGGACCACGCAAAATAGGCACATTTGATGTCGAGTTGCGGAAAAATGGGCAGAATACAATACAATACAATACAAAATGAGATAAAAATAAATAAATAAATACATTTCTTGGGACATCTTACACAAATAAATCGACCTAGTCCCACTGTAAGCTCAATTAAGGCTTGTGATGTGGGTACCAGGCGACGCTATATAATTATTATTTATTTATTTATTTAAACTTTATTGCACAATAAAAAAGTACAAATGGCAGCCTTAATGCCTTAAGGCATTCTCTACCAGTCAACCATTGTGCAAAAATAAAGGTTTGTGTGGTGCAGGCTTTTGTATAAGAGATAGATACATAATATTATATAGTTTAATACATAGACAGCCATGACCAAGGAACAAATATTTGTGATAAATAAATACACCAATAATGACCTCGCCGGGATTCGAACCCGGAACCTCCAGCTTCCAGCAACCAACTAGGCTACGGGGGCTGTCATCTACAATCGCAAATTGAAACTGTAAAATTCACATTCATAATAAAATTATACAGGTTGATTACGGGGTCGTGATCCCAACTGTGATAAACGTAAATATTAGATGTTATATCATCATCATCATCATTTCAGCCATTTATCGCCCACTGCTGAGGCCTTCTTTTAGTACGGCACTTATCTCGGTCCTGAGCCAATCTAGCCCAGAAGTATTAGATAGCAAATACCAAAGAAAAAAATAAGGGTTACCAATGCTGGAGGTTATAATATGTATATGACATCCAAATATTTAAATTTATACAGGATGTTCGTCAGTATACCGACAGACTTAAAAGCTGTATTTCTGACCACATTTTGAGGCGATAATATTATAATAATATGAACTTCTCTGGATTCGACTTAATTTGAGAGATAATGACATGTTATTCAAAAAACTATTTTCATCACAAGTCACTGAAAAATGCCTGCACGATTAAAATTCTTACACTAGTAGTTTTCATCTCGGCATATTCACTGATTAAAATTAGAGAAAATGAGAAAAAAGTTTCAGAAAATTTTCAACTAAAAAAAGAATTAAAAACCTTGAAAAAAAAAATTCCCTACTATTTATTACTGGCCATGTAGAAAAAAAAACAAAATGTATCAAAAAAAGAATTAAAAAAAAATTTATTCGTAAATGACATGTGTTACATTTTTATTTTACTTCTTTGTCATCAAAAATGCAAAAACTCTATCGGTATACTCAGGAGCATGTATACATAGTAGCGTTACGAGTAGGGGAGGTATAGGAAAAAAATCGGCGGGTTTAATATGTATACCTGTTCCAAATTGTAGAATTCTAGTACTATCGGCCACTGAGCTATGCTGCGGACAGACAGACGGACATGGCGAAACTATAGGAGTTCCTTGTTTTCTACGGAACCCCAAAAACGAGGGAAATGAACATCGAAATACACAAATACGAGTAAACACACATTAGTAACATACGTTTAGTAATCTCTAATTCGCCTTCCAGTCATATTTATGGTTCCCCAATCACCCATCTCGTCAAGCCGATTAGATATTTATGGGGCTTGTCCCATGGGACCTGGGGCTTCGACTGATGCCCCTAATTGTTGTTTTGTGTTTTAGAAACAAGTGGTCTAAAATATTTTTACGGAATAAGCGACAGAACCGTATTTTTTGAGTTAATATAGGGAAACAAATATTTACACTCTAAATCAAGTGTTTTTTTTCCATTGTCGCTCAGGAAAATCATTACCTTTTTTTTTGTTGACAAAAAGCGTATTGTAAATAATGAAATTAATGAACGTAAAAAAGGCGCCATCTGCACTAAAAAAACATTTTTGGTACAGATAGTACTTTTTAGGCGCTAGTGCGAGAAGTAGGTCATTTTACATCAGGTCCAAAACTTCGGAGGGCCATCTATCTGTACTAAAAAACGTCGTACGAGACACGTGCAAAAACGAAAGCTGTAATAACTTTTTTTTATTTGGACAATTTACGCTAAGAACAATCTTCCAGGATTATTTCTTCCACTATTTTATAATTTTTTGTACGACAAAAAGCGTAATGAAATTAATGACACACGTGTAGATAATTGGGAACACTTATTATGATTCAGGTTTAAAACAACTCGTGCCACTAATTAGAAATAACCTCAAAATATCCGATTAAAAACAAATGTAGGACAACAAAAAATGTTTGCTTTATGTTGAGGTGGAAACAGATAATTATATATTCAAAGTTTCCTCGTGGCCCAAAACCATGGGACATGAGAACTACCTTAAATATCGCAGATAGGGTATTTTGCTCAAAGAAGACTTTGTTAAACGGTTTTTATTAACTTCACCGCGTATCAACTGTCGTCGATGCTTCAAATCTTGTGATCGATTTTTCGACCACTTCTACTGCACCGAAATCAATCAAATTTGGAACTCTTATCAAGTCTCCATGACAATGCAATATTATAATATTTGTATCCTTGTATCCTCGAAGCCTGATACTGCAGACGTACTGCTTACCTTAACCGAGAGTGTTAGACACGTGAAAATAAAAGTATAGCATCTTTGGCATAATCAAATTCTAACAGCCTGATCTTGACTTCCAACTCCTCACTCCTGATGCTGCAGGCAGTAGCCTACAATAACCGCAAGGGTTATCTTTTATCGATATCTTGATTTTAAAGAAGTTCTTTAGATATTAAGTAGAAATATGCGAATTTAATACTAACGTCCAACTCCTCAAATCTGATACTCCAGTGTTACTGCCTGCCACAACCGCTAGGTTTAGCGATACGTAGATTTTGAAGTACTGCTTTAGATATTTGGTAGAAACATACGGATTTAATTATCATCGTCATCATATCAGCCGATAGACGTTCACTGGTGAATATAGGCCTCCCCCAAAGATTGCCACAAGGACCGGACCTGTGCCACCCGCATCCAGCGACCTTCACCAGCTCATGAGTCTACCTTGTGGGGGTCTACCCACACTGCGCCTTCCGGTACGTGACCACCACATGAGAACCTTACCTCCCCAACGGCCATCGGTTCCACGCGCGACGAGCCCCGCCCACTTCAGTTTAGCAATTCGAAGGGCTATATCGGTTACTTTGGTTCTGCTGCGGATGGTCTCATTTCTAATCCGATCTCGAGAGACTTAGCATAGGCCTCTCCATTGCCCTTTGGGTGACTTTGAGCCTTCTTATGAGGCCCATTGTAAGCGACCACGGTTTAGTACCGTATGTCATTACTGCGGCCCTCCGGCTGATAGACTCATAGGGTCACGACAGATAGGGTGACAGCGTGAGTGATTCGCGTAGGGCGAGCCGTCGGGCCTGCTGACCTCCAGCTGGTAGAGTGACAGCGTGAGTGATTCGCGTAAGGCGAGCCGTCGGGCCTGCGGCCCTCCAGCTGATAGAGTGACAGGGTGAGTGGGTCACGTAGGGCGAGCCGTCGGGCCTGCGGCCCTCCAGCAGATAGAGTGACAGCGTGAGTGGTTTGCGTAGGGTGAGCCGTCGGGCCTGCGGTCCTCCAGCTGGTAGAGTGACAGGGTGAGTGGGTCACGTAGGGCGAGCCGTCGGGCCTGCGGCCCTCCAGCAGATAGAGTGATAGCGTGAGTGGTTCGCGTAGGGCGAGCCAACGGGCCTGCGGCCCTCCAGCTGATAGAGTGACAGGGTGAGTGGGTCACGTAGGGCGAGCCGTCGGGCCTGCGGCCCTCCAGCAGATAGAGTGGCAGGGTGATTGGGTCGCTTAGGGCAAGCCGTCGGGCCTACGGCCCTCCAGCTGGTAGAGTGACAGCGTGAGTGGGTCACGTAGGGCTAGCCGTCGGGCCTGCGGCCCTCCAGCAGATAGAGTGGCAGGGTGAATGGGTCGCTTAGGGCAAGCCGTCGGGCCTACGGCCCTCCAGCTGGTAGAGTGACAGGGTGAGTGGTTCGCGTAGGGCGAGCCAACGGGCCTGCGGCCCTCCAGCTGATAGAGTGACAGGGTGAGTGGGTCACGTAGGGCGAGCCGTCGGGCCTGCGGCCCTCCAGCAGATAGAGTGGCAGGGTGAATGGGTCGCTTAGGGCAAGCCGTCGGGCCTACGGCCCTCCAGCTGGTAGAGTGACAGGGTGAGTGGGTCACGTAGGGCGAGCCGTCGGGCCTGCGGCCCTCCAGCAGATAGAGTGATAGCGTGAGTGGTTGGCGTCGGGCGAGCCGTCGGACCTGCGGCCCTCCAGCTGATAGAGTGACAGGGTGATTGGGTCGCGTAGGGCGAGCCGTCGGGCCTGCGGCCCTCCAGCTGGTAGAGTGACAGGGTGAATGGGTCACGTAGGGCGAGCCGTCGGGCCTGCGGCCCTCCAGCAGATAGAGTGGCAGGGTGAGTGGGTCGCGTAGGGCAAGCCGTCGGGCCTACGGCCCTCCAGCTGATAGAGTGACAGGGTGAGTGGGTCGCGTAGGGCGAGCCGTTAGGCCTGCGGCCCTCCAGCAGATAGAGTGACAGGGTGAGTGGTTCGCGTAGGGCGAGCCGTCGGGCCTGCGGCCCTCCCGCTGGTAGAGTGACAGAGTGAGTGGCTCGCTTAGGGCGTGCCGTTGGACCTGCAGTCATCCGGTTGATGAGACTGAGAGTATGAGTATACCCCTCGGGTTCGCGTAAGGCGTGCCGTCGGGCCTGTGGCCCTCCGGTTTATAGTCTCGAAATTCGACTTGTATAATGGTATAGAATATTAAAATATAAACCAGATTTTCTCAATAAACCAAATTGATTGATATATTCCATATTGTCAGATCTCTGTTATCTAAGGTACTTATTGTATGAATAACACGTCCATTTGAGACACTTCGGGCATTCAAGCTTACGCCCAGCCTTTGGTTTTCATTTTTCGATCGAGATATTTAATAATATTTTTTTAGTGTCGGATTTCTAAAAATATCTATTCAGCAGGGATTCGCCTCCCGTTACACATAAAATAATGTCCATTACGTTTGTACATATGTGTCGTGATTCATGATGAAAGCGCGAGAGTATAAACGCTACTTAGCATGCATAATTGTATTATACATATATTACAAACAACATCTTTGATCTAGATCTAGAATAAGTAGGTACAGTATCGAAAATTAATTTTTCAATTGCACTAAAAACTTCAAAATAAAATAAATAAAAAAAGTTTTAAGTTAAACGGTTTTTATTGCACCAAAAACTAGAAAATAAAAATTAGTCATACCTAACCGTAGATGCTACTTTCTGTAGATTAGTCACGTGAAACTATTATCACTGTAGTATATTACAAACAACATCTTTGATCTAGATCTAGAATAAGTAGGTATAGTATCGGAAATTAACTTTTCAATTGCACTAAAAACTTCAAAATAAAATAAATAAAAAAAGTTTTAAGTTAAACGGTTTTTATTGCACCAAAAACTAGAAAATAAAAATTAGTTATAACTAACCGTAGATGCTACTTTCTGTAGATTAGTCACGTGAAACTATTATCACTGTAGTCTTCCCAAGTCGGATGCTGAAAGCCACGTTTAGCCTCTATGTCAGTGGATTAAGCGTTACCTAATCGGAAACTTTTACCAAACTAAAATAAAAACGTGGGGCGTTATTATAAAGAAACATACAAGTTCAAAATGTGTAATTATAGCTTTAATTTTAATTTTGCAATTAATCATCTATCTGCTCTATCACTTCTACAGAGGAAAATAGATTTTATCAAGGCCAGAACAAAATTTATTACACATTGCTGTCTTGATTTCTATTTGTGTTCTTAAATAACTATAGTGATTATAAATATTTGATTATGTCATATACCAAAGAAAAACGACCAAGATCACCTATCGTCCGAGTTGGGGATCGAACCCACGTACTCAGCTTTCGCGGCTGATGCCTGTACCCCTCGGCCAATCGGTCTTAGTTAATAAATAATTTGATTTGTGTTTTTGCAATACGTTTAACTATAGTGACCTAATCACAATTGCGTACGCCCCACGTTTTTATTTTAGTTTGGTAAAAGTTTCCGATTAGGTAACGCTTAATCCACTGACGTAGAGGCTAAACGTGGCTTTCAGCATCCGACTTGGGAAGACTACAGTGATAATAGTTTCACGTGACTAATCTACAGAAAGTAGCATCTACGGTTAGTTATAACTAATTTTTATTTTCTAGTTTTTGGTGCAATAAAAACCGTTTAACTTAAAACTTTTTTTATTTATTTTATTTTTAAATTGTAGACTATGTTATTTTTAACAGTTAGTGACCCTAGATTCTAAGATTTTCTAAAATTTATTTGCTTCGTCTGGGAGTCGAAGAATTAAAAATGAATAAAAAAACATGCCTATGTTTTTAATACTATCGAAAGAGTAACTAAAAGACATCTAGTTCAAATTACAAAAAAAATTGTTAATGTGAGTCGAGATTTGTTCAGGAAATTTATGGATACCTACAGAATATAATTACTAACTTTTAAAAATAACACAAAGTTTTCTATGAGCAAAATACCCTATTTACAATATTTAAGGTACTTTTTCTTCATGTCCATGTCTTTTGTTTCTTTTACACTGTGTTGTGGTAACTAATATATAATAAACACCCAACTTTAATCCATAGAGTCCTAAATCCTGTTTTCAAATCTAGTTGGGAGGATTTACAGTGATTTCTAATAAAATAATTCATAATATCGTTTTTAACCCCTAGGAAATTACGCGAGATTACGCAGAGCGATATTAAAATGTTCTGAATCTCGTATTGATATGACGATCGGTACTTGCAACCTACTTTTATCCAAAGATAATATACTAGTATGTAACATAATGGGAACATGTTAAATTTTTAGACCGCTTGTTTATTCTTGCTCGAACTATTTCCGTCACATTTATTTCGTTTTGTAAAATATAAAGCTATAAACAATAAAACCTTTTATTGTTTATGGTTTGCGCCATTTGATAACTTAATATTTGATGCTTTGAGTCGCTACATATAAAATAACAAAATGACTTTAAAACGTGTTTATATTGGTGTGTGGATTGTAGTTGTTCTAATTTCGGTAAGCGTGTCTTTGTTACATTAATTAATTTATGAACTTTCTTTTTATCCCTTTTTTTTTACTATATCTAGTTATTCAAAAGTAGCAAAACAACGATATAAATCATAATTAAATGGTATTTTAATTTTTAAGACAGCACGTAGCTCCAAACATAAAAGAGAGCAAGCTATTCAGGAAAATACCGATATTCAGAATAATATCACAAAAGAGGAAAAGCTACTTAAAAACGAGAAAAATAATTTTAAAGAACTGGATGAACATGCAACATCAGACTCTGGAGAAATTGATAATAAATCAGAATCCAAAGAAAGACAAGATGTTGATGTAGATTCAAATAATAGAGACCATTCACAAAGTATGGTAACTAGTGAACCTCAGGCATTTGATATTAAACCTTCATTGTATCCTGATGAATCATTAGAAAATCGCGACAATAAGAAAAAGGAAAAACGTAAAACTACGGCAAATGAAAATTACAATAACTTTCGCGATACAGATTATAAAATAATAGAAGATAATATGTACACAGCAACAAATAATAACAAAAAAGTGAGACATTTTGATGAAATACATTCTAATGAAGATGGTAGATCGTCACATGAAAAAATCAGCGACATTTCACATGAGGAAAATATCAGAGAAGAACCATACAAAAGGGAAAAGATCTTGGCTATCCATGTTAGCAAAGAAAAAACGAAGCAATTACATAACCATACAACAACGTTGAGGCGAAAAAATCATTCTTCAGATAAACCAAAGGTAAAACTATTAATAGAAATATGTAAATATATATTAAAATGTAATCGCGTGTAAAGCTAAGTCGCTAAGCTTAAACTTAATAACTAAGGTAAACTTAGCAAATAAATAACACAAAAAACGAAAACCAATTATTAAAGAAATAATATACTAGTACCTATACCAAAACGACATTCAATGATTTAACTTAACAATGTTAACCAAAGACTAGTCTATTATTAATTTCCCAAGACTAATTGTTATGTTATTAATGTCATTTGAGCATTTATCAAAAAGTTTTTACATTTAGATCACGTCTTCGTTTTTAAAAAAAATCGGTAAGGTGGTAGAGTCAATGAAGCTGAACAAGATCCATCACATTTTCCAAAATATCCCAAATTATTTGTATGAAACATTCCTTTTATCTTACCAAAAATGTATAGAAATCTGGTAACAAAAAATGAAGCTTCCATACAAACTTTCTAGGACATTTTTTGAAATGTGGTGGATCTTGTTTAGTATCATTGACTCGACCAAGTATCAAGATCGAAGACTTGAACCAAATGTATAACCTTTTTGAGAATTGCTACTTTCTTAAATACCCTCACAAACTTGTAGCCACAGATGTCTTATATACCATTATGTAGATCAAGCAAACGTATCTATTTAGCGTGTCAAATGAACTCAGTAAAATCTACTGAGTTGTCAGTCTTTAATCGCAGCTTGCAGCTTTCGGGCGTCAAATTTTGTAAGTTGAAGTGAACAAAAACATTAATAATGTCTCCTTAAGTAATATTAATTGCAACAATACAAAAAATATGAATACTCAAGGGCCTGAGACATATTTAAAATCATAGGGAAGTAACAACTTCAGTACAAAATCTGACACGCTCGGCCGCCATACAAATGAATGAACTTGTTTCTTCTATCCAAATCTAATTCTGTGCTTGTAGCAAAAATATCAATATAAAGGTCTCTCCGCAGATTTCAAAATCCGAAGAATCAATTCACGAATCTCACTCAGGAGAAGAAAAAGCTATGCAGAGTGAACTTTTGAAAGCGGACTATCTGCGGCAAGCCTACCAAGATGCCTGCAAGCAAGTCGTCATCCGAAAGTGCTACAGGGTAAATTAATACACGTTCTTATTATTCAATGACATTAAATAATAAATGGACGCACAGAGCCAAACAAAAAAACCAAGAAAAGTGGCACTAAAAGTCATTTCTATCATGTTTCAGTTGAAGCTAATAACGCTCACTTACAATAAACTATAATAAAAAAAAACTCAAAGAATAAAAAACTTTGTGAAGAGAGCAATAAGTGTCAAATTTGCGAACAACACCGCAAAATAGTAGAAACTTTTTATGTTTAAGGAATAATGATGCTATACCGTAAGGTGACCAAATGTCAACTGTCAGAACTGTATAGCGGAGCAAAAGGACCGCAATATTTACTTCTGCAGCCCATTTTTTGGGGCCATTTTTTTGAGCTGTTTGGGGATCCACTTATATATTCTAAATCAATGTTATTATTATAGCCGGTTGTTGATAGAATAACTACCTTTTTTATCGGTTTTATGCAGTTTTCAGCTGTTGATGCCTGAATATCTGTGATTTCCAACCCCTAATTTTGGTGGCATCATTTTTGTCGAAGTTTTCATTTGTTACAATGTGCTTTTTTAGGGTTCCGTAGCCAAAATGGCAAAAACGGAACCCTTATAGATTCGTCATGTCCGTCTGTCCGTCTGTCCGTCTGTCCGTCTGTCACAGCCAATTTACTAGGAAACTATAAATGCTACAGTAACGAAATTTGGTAAGAATATGTGTTGTATGAACCGCTACAGGATTATGATACTAAATTGTAAAAAAAACCATTGGGGTGGGGGCCCTCCATACATGTAACTGAGGGAAAGAATTTTTTTTTAGCTGTATATAAGCGTGTGGGGTATTAATACAAAGGTCTTTGAAAGTAATATGAAGGTTTATACATCTCATTTTTATTTAAGCAAATCGTTTTCGAGATATCAGCTCTCAAAGTCTGAAAAATGTGTCCCCCCCTCTATTTTTTAAGCTACGCGATATAAAATTCTAAAAAAAATATATGTTATGCACATTAATAAACTATATCAACGGTTTTTGGTTTGATTAAATTATCTCCTATAGTTTTTGAGGTAGGTTGATTTTACTGTATTTTTTAATAATAAATTGATAATGGTACGGAACCCTTCGCGCGCGAGTCCGACTCGCACATGGCCGGTTTTTGTCATTTGAAGCCACCAAAATTAGGCGATTGGAATGCTCAGATATTCACCCTGATATGACATGACATAAACGTTTTCTATGGTTTGATCTAGAACTAGGATGATGGACAGCAGCATCATCATAGTGGACACATTACTATACGCTTGCCCAGCGTGGTAATTATAAGCATTTACCTCTTAATATGAGTAAAGTTCTATACGCCTCGTTAATAGGAGAGACCTACGTCTAGCAGTTGATAGCCTGATGATGTGATCCTTATACTACTAAATCTATTATCAGGATGTTATACAAAATAATTTACAGGCACTAAGGGCTGTATCAAAAGATGTGTGCGAAAAGGGCAGGAAATGTACTTCAAAGTTCAAAGACGACTTCAGAGAGAGCGGTCAAATGGCTTGCGATGACCAGTTCAGTAATCAAACCGCTGCTTGTAGAATGGGTGCTGATATGGATGAAGCAGGTATTTAGTCAAAGTCAAAGTCAAAGGATTGTTTATTCAAATTGGAATAGCAACAAACTCTTTTGAATGGTCTAAGTTACATAAAATTAAAACTACTTCTGGCTACACCCT
The DNA here is from genome assembly GCA_025490895.1 of Thaumatotibia leucotreta. Classification (NCBI taxonomy): domain Eukaryota; kingdom Metazoa; phylum Arthropoda; class Insecta; order Lepidoptera; family Tortricidae; genus Thaumatotibia; species Thaumatotibia leucotreta. The sequence goes on from JALPQI010005491.1 coordinate 48,161, forward strand.
ACACCACTGACCCCGAGAAGAACCGGTAAGAAACTTGGCGGGACTTTATAGCAATAGCCTAGGACGGGCACCCTGTGGCATTATATTGCCACTAGTATCGAACTTATTTTTTTTTATTTCTATCGTAATGTACTAACGCTTATTTTCAGCTGAACGAGCGAAAACTAAAAAGGAGGTAATAAATACATTATTATTTTTAATGAGCACATACTTTTCTGCTATAATTTAAAATAATGCATTTTATATCTAAAATAAACCGCGGCTATCGAGATATCATGTTAATATATTACCGATTTTAGTACGTATTTAAAATGTAAACTGAAATATGAGATAAAAAAATATTTGTAGTTCACGATTCTCGGAGATATTGAATAACACATACAAAAAAACAGCCAAGAGCATGTCGGGCCATGCTCAGTGTAGGGTTCCGTAGTTATTCAAAAACGCCGTAACCAATTACGTTCGAAATAGTTTTATTTTAAAGTATTCTATAAGCCCATTATTTATGATTTCTTTTTATATTACCTACGGATCAAAAGTTAGAGGGGGGGACACCATTTTTAGGGTTCCGTAACCAAAATGGCAAAAACGGAACCCTTATAGATTCGTCATGTCCGTCCGTCTGTCTGTCCGTCTGTCCGTCTGTCACAACCGATTTACTCGGAAACTATAAATGCTACAGTAATGAAATTTGGTTACAATATGTGATGTATGAACCGCTACAGGATTATGATACAATATTGTAAAAAAAACCATTGGGGTGGGGGCCCTCCATACATGTAACTGAGGGATAGAAAAAAAATTTTAGTTGTATATAAGCGTGTGGGCTATTAATAGAAAGGTCTTTGAAAATGATATGAAGGTTCATGAAGGTTTATTTTTATTTAAGCAAATCGTTTTCGAGATATCAGCGCTCAAAATCTGAAAAATGTGTCCCCGCCCCTCTATTTTTTAAACTACGCGATATAAAATTCTGAAAAAAATATATGTTACGCACATTAATAAACTCTATCAACGATTTTTGGTTTGGTTAAATTATTTCTTATAGTTTTTGAGATAGGTTGATTTAACTGTATTTTTTAAATTTTAAATTGATAATGATACGGAATCCTTCGCGCACGAGTCCGACTCGCACTTGGCCGGTTTTTTTTCTTCTAGATCGATTATCGCCGAAAATATTGACTTTCAAGACTTTTATTATTTTTAAGAGATCTATTCAATGATGCTCCATTCTATAGGATTACAGCAAATAAAAAACATCTCCATTTCACCGAAAAAAAAAATAGTTTTTATTAAACCATTTTGTTGGCATGATTTATATGTATACCTGTACCAAACAGCAGATTTCTAGTATTAACGGCCACTGAGCTATGCTGCGTACAGACGGACAGATGGACAGACGGACATGACAAAACTATAAGGGTTCCGTTTTTGCCATTTTGACTACGGAACCCTAAAATCCTTGTATGTTACTCGATATCTCCGAGATGGGATTTTGGAGACATTGATTGAAGTCAGATTTATTTTCAATTTGGTGATTATTGAAGACGAAAGTTTTTAATCAGTGTGTGTTGCCAGTGTTGACACACGGTACTAAAACGTGGCCGCTTACAATGAGCCTCATAAGAAGGCTCAAAGTCACCCAAAGGGCAATGGAGAGGGCTATGTTAGGAGTCTATCTGCGTGATCGGATTAAAAATGAGAACATCCGCAGCAGAACCAAAGTAACCGAAATAGCTCTCCAAATCTGCTAGCTAAACTGAAGTGGCAGTCGGCGGGGCACATTGCGCGTAGAACCGATGGCCGTTGGGGCGGGAAGGTTCTTGAGTGGCGGCCACGTACCGGGAGACGTAGCGTGGGTAGGCCCCCCACAAGGTGGACCGATGACCTGGTGAAGGTCGCAGGAGTCCGCTGGATGCGGGTGGCGCAGGACCGGTCATTGTGGCAATCTTTGGGGGAGGCCTATGTTCTGCAGTGGACGTATTTTGGCTAATATGATGATGATGATGATGATTATTCATTTTCAGCAAGAAACAAAACCTCGTAAAAGCAACAAAAATAAAGGAAATGAAGTGAACATTCTCCGAGATAGATACGAAAAAGCTTGCAAGAAGTCGTCTTTCAAGAAATGCGTAGCAGCCTGCAAAACTGCTTCCGATGAATCTTGCGAAAAACATGAATGTATGAAAGAAAAGAAAAAAGCCCTCAAAAAATCTTGTGATCGGCGCTGTAAGGAAGCATTTGGGTATAAAGGGGGGGATTCTGATGATGATGATGAGGAGGAAGAGGAGGAGGATGAGTAGATTTTAATAAATGTAGTTTTGTATATTTGAAGTTTTTTTGACAGGAGTAAGAATACATTTGTCACCGACAACTCTTCTTGTGGGTGTTGTAAGAGATTAAGGGATTGAAGTGTCACTGACGATGTAGTTACTGAATACCTTCGTGTTGATTCGGGCTTTAAAACACGCCTTCGAAAATACAGGGTGATCAATCCAAATGGGTCAGTATGGAGGTTCTGGAAACCATAACAGATAGCGAAATCTTGTCTTAGGAATCATGAGGTCGATTTTAGGAAAAAGAAAAACTGCAATAAAATTTCTTTAATTTTCCTTTAGGTATCGGTAGCTCTTAAAATAGTAAATATTGCTAAGAAACGTGAACATGATATCTAAAACTAAGAAAAAGCATTGTTTTTAAACAATGATGTTTTATTTTTAAATACTTTTGTGCCGTCGCCGGCCCTTTATATTAATAATAATAATATGTATTTATTTCGACCAACCTGGATCATGGGTTAGTAACAATGCATTTAATTTATTGTTAGTAAGTATTACATAAAATAAATTAATACTAAAATAAACATCTGAATTAATTGATTAATTAGTTTACAATACAATTTAAAATTATACTAAATGTCAAACTAGAATTAAATCAATAATTTAAAATTTAAAACCTTTGACTTTGTATGGGGAAGTTACATTTTCATCACTTGTGACACAATCCACTGTATTTATTCATAAATTTATGATAAAACCACCAGCAAATAAGAACAGCACACTGTCAAACAAAACAATAACATTAGATGCGTATAGCCGTACATGTGCCGCTCGTTTCGCGACGTAGGGATGTCACCAGACCTGAGATCCACGGTGGATGTGGCAGATATCGCATCTGCAGGCCATAATTATTATAAATCGACACCTAGATCCAAATAATTTAAGCTTAAAATTTATCTATTTTCAGCCTCCGTAGCCTTGTTGGTAGTGATCCTGCCTACGAAGCTGGAGGTTCCGGGTTCAAATATTTTTCCTTGGCCATGGCTGTCTAAACTGTCTATGTAATTAAGTAACTATATGTATTTATATATTATATATATCGTCGCCGGGTACCCACATCACAAGCCTTAATTGAGCTTACCGTGGGACTAGGTCGATTTGTGTGAGATGTCCCAAGATATTATAATGCTGTATTTGTGATCTACAAAAGTCGTATTAAAAAAAAATACATGAACTTTTACTCAATGTTGTTCTAATCTAGATCTGCAAAATCCTGCACCTGGTAGAACATTAGGCCTAGCCAAGATTCTATTCTACAATCGTATACGATAAGCGATAAGTCACGTGACTATAATGTATGGAAATGGTCAGGTTACTTTTCGTTTGAATCTGTAATTAGAATTAATGTAATGTAATTAGAATTAATGCAGATCTAGAATACTATAAGCGATAAGTAATAAATGTATTAGAATACATTTATTACTTATCGCTTATAGTATTCGATTTCAGAATGGCATTTTGTAGCCTGCTGTTCTACCAAACACAGCATTTCGCATCATCATCATCAGCCAATCGACGTCCACTGCTGGACATAGGCCTCCCCCAGAGAGTTCCACAAAGATCGGTCGTGAGCTGTCCGCATCCATTTCGCATAGATCCACTCAAGTGCAAAAATAAGTATCGAAAGAATCCGCTCATAAATATGTTACGACGTTCTTATTACACGAATTAGAGTGCACTGGGACAAAATATGTATTTTTGAACATTTTTGTGTACACCTTATTTTGTCTTTGACAGTACCTAGATAAAAACAATGTTTACTCAAAATTCATGTAGTTTTTTTATTGATGAACTTCGTAGACCACGAATATAGACTTAAGAAAAAATACATGAATTTTGAAAAATACATGAATGTGCGTAAAGCATACCAAAACTTTGTGTCTGTGCTGCTTTGGTTAATGTAAGGACGCGAGGCAACGGAGTGTTGTGGAGTTTGCGGACTATTGTGGTAGGCACACGTTTTTGAGTGGCTTAAGGTAGTAGGTATATACCTTCGAAACATTAAGTAATAGTAAGTACCTTCGAAACATTAAGTACAGATATCGCTAGTGATTAATTTATTGACTAAATTTGCTGTGATTCACGGAAAGTCGTCTGCTGTAATTGGAAGCACGTTGGACCGGTAATCCAGAGGAAGCGGGTTCGAATCCCTTGACAACCAGAGTCTTTCGGAGTTGACTTTTTCTATGGTAAGCACATCCTTTATGACATTGTGGATAATGTAAGCCATTTTAAAATAGCATCACGGTTATGTTCGCATCCAAATATTCCGGATGTGTACCTGATTTGGATGCGTTCGCACATCCCTAGCAAATGTGTGCACAAAGCATAACAAACCTTTGTGTCTGCGCTGCTTTGGTTAATTTGTATACACGTTAGCTTCTAGTTTTAACGTTATGGCGTTTTGGAACAGTGGATCTGAATTGGAATTAATATGAATTGCTGGTTTATATAAATTAGATAGGTACACGTATGTCTATCCCATTTTTCAGTGCAAAGTAAAACAAGGAACACAAATATGGCTGACTTTACATAGCATTTGACGTCTTTGACATATCGTAAAACACGTTTGCATATACAGTGTGTGGCCTTTAACACGGGAGAAAAATGAAATGAGTGACTCCTTAGACTATCGGTAATAATCCTGTAAAGGCCGGACCTTTACAGTGTTTCAAAGTGGTTAAGTTCGGAGATATTGTCATTCAAAGCTATGGACCTTTAGTACTGGATCTTGGCATCACGATGTCGTAGCTTGTCAGTCGCAAGACATCTTGATAGTATACCGGGTACGAAGTCATAACAATAATTTTGTTTTTATTTTTACACTAATTTGTTACGGTTTAAAAAAAAAAAAAAACATTTTTCAATGATTCAAAAATGATAAGTTATTGATAACTTTTAATTTAAGTAAATGAACCCATAATAATGAAAATTACATGAACAAAATATTACAAAAAAATATTTTTTTTAAATAACAATTTATGTGGAAATGATTGTTGATCAGCTTATTAATGCACCGTTAAATTTTCGTCTCGGTTGTAGGCCACACACTGTATATTTTTACGGTAATATTAATAAATATCAATAATTTTAATAAAAAATATATGTAAACTATGTAAACTTCAGGGTCGCGTTTTACAATTTCGCTGATGTCCTCTTTTTCTGGCCAATATGTGTGTGCATAAGAAAGGCAAACAGCGAAATTGTAACTTTATCAAACGCGACCCAGCTTTAAATTTCAGGGTGCGGTGCACTGAAGCGGAGCGGAACTGTGCAAAATTGACCAATTACATTCTTCAAATTCAAAATTCGAAACACTGTGATGTGGTCTCATTGGCCGAGCTCCCACCGCTCCGCTCCGCGGTGAGGATAAAACCAGGAATGTGTTCTGAATGTGATTATGAAATAATACAAGTTTGCAGACTTCTTTATTGTCTCACAAAAGTCTCAATGTCTGTATGCTTGCTTGTAAAGGTGCGTTCAAACTAAAAGAGCATTCGCTGTTCTTACCTCCCACTCTACGAAATTCGATCGGTACACAAAACGTGATTGGTTGATTTCGTAGAACGGGCGCTAGAACAGCGAATGCTCTTTTGGTTTAAACGCACCTTAACTCACAAAAACATATGCATGGAACCAATTTCCAAACTATTGACATTTGACGGAAGTTACATTATTAACACTTGACATTCTACAACGGTTACCAAAAATGGCTTAATCAATTAGAACCTTATTAAAGTGTATCTGTTTGGAACTGTTCTGCACCTTTAAAGAGAAAACGTGGTAATAAAATTGACAATTCCTTTTTTGGATCAGCTAAATAAGTTCAAAGACCTGTAGCATTTCATAGGTGATAATCAGAGATCGGACAAATATGCGTCATTGTTCGCAATAATTATGGACATGACTAGAAAGTTGAATTGAACAACTAAACGATTTTTTTTTGAATATTTATGTCAAAGCTTTAAGATGATTATTTTCATAGCCAACCAAGGTTTTTATAGCTGGGTCATTTGCAGTAAATGTGTACCTTTTAATTTTTATATGCGATCATGGACTGTAATACACCATTTTTTAAACAAAAAAAGTATGTCTCTAATGTCACGAAAATAAGTATGTAAATTGAGATTTCTCACTTTAATTACTCCTATACTAAAGTCATGGAAAATTCTGTAACAAATTTGACATTTTTTTAAATCACTTTCGTTACATTTCGTTTCATACATTTAGTAGCATCATCATCAGCCTATGTTAGTCCACTGCTGGACGTAGGCTTCTCCTATTAACTATGCGTCTAGACGCATTAGGAGGTAACGACATTTAGTATGGGAGTAACTAAACTGAGTAATCTCAATTTACATACTTATTTTCGTGACATTAGAGACATACTTTTTTTGTTTCATAACTGAAAAGTACGCACGATGCTGAGTAAAATGGTGTATTACAGTCCATGATCGCATATAAAAATTAAAAGGTACACATTTACTGGAAATGACCCAGCTACCGGTATCATGTAGGTATTTTTTTGAAAATTATTAAATGATTAATTATTCAATCAATTTTGGAGTCATGTCCTTATTATTGCGAACAATGACGCAAATTTGTCCGATCCCTGGTGATAATAAAGCTAGTTCAGGTGGAAATACTAGTACCCGACGCTGTACCAATACTTGTCATCATAGCTTAAGTTGCCAGGGATAAGAGAAGATCAACTATTACCGTAAACTGGGGTTACATTGATCAATTTTAAAGTTTAAACTTCAATATCTTCTAAAATTAGGCGTAAAAAAATCTAAAAATAAAATAGTAACATCAACTTTTTGCTATCTTTCTCGGTAAAAAAAAATTGAAACGATACTTTAAAAATGTATGAAGATAAAAAAATAAAACGTTGTGATCAAAGTGAAACTGACTTTGGGGTTACTTTGATACCTTATGTTTTTTTTAGGGTAATTTAATGTAAACCCTTACAGGAGTAATTTCTCTTAAGGAAGTAATTAAATCCGTTCGCAGTATCAAAAGTTACAACAATTTACGTCATTTTGGGGTTATATTGATCAAATATTTGTGATCAAAGTAACCCCGAAATATAATAAAAAAACTTCAGTATTCAACTTTATTAAAAACAAAAATCAAACATCGAAAAGAGAACAATCTTCTTATAAAATAAATAGTCAAATGGATAGACATACTATAACCAACTATACGTAAGATTCTGATCAATGTGACCCCATGTCGGTGATCTAAGACACCCCGTTGATAAAAACAATTGTTATAAGTACTTAGTTTGAATTGAAGACCCCAAAAACGTTATATTTATATACCTAAGCATACTTGTGACAAGTTAATTGTGATTAAGAACCGTTTACCTCACTACCCTTATTGTTAGTTCAGAAGATATTTTATACACGAAAAATAGCAAAAAGTATACGTAAATATAAATAAATAAATAAATAAAATAAATAATTTATTCTGAAAAACAACCTGGCTACAATTAATATATTGCCCGCCAAACTGTAGAACAGTTTGTTGGCGGAGACATGCTCTCTTATAACTAGCCTATTTATACAAATATTATTACAGTTACCATTTTTTTTTTTTTTGTATAAAGATATTATTCCTGCATGTACCTATCTGACAAAACCGCTTCACGTCAGTGCTATAGTGCAGACAACAACACTTCCTTTTTAAATGAATATTTTGATAAACTAGTGTCCTTTATAGACAAAAGATTACAAACTGTAGGGACTAGATAACGTCTTGTTCTCCGACCATAATAGTTACTTACTCTAGGTACAATATACTTCCCCTGTTGTGCAGATCTAATAGGGTAACATGACCGTTCACTTTTAAATTTAAATTCATTACTACCATATTCTTCTAAAGCTATCATTAAATTCACTGTATCATGCACTGGTAATATTTTACATATCTTGAATAATACTGAGTAGTCGTCTTTACATTTTTCCTTCGTTTTTTTATCTACTAACAATTTAAGAAACCGTATCTGTATTAACCTGATTTGTTCCAAGTAGGACTTAAAGGTGCGGCCATAGCTACTTAAACCATAAGATATAAAAGAAGCCGCAAGCGTATGATAAACTGTGTACAAAGTAGCCTTGTTTACAATAAATTTCAAGTGATAGATTTTTTCTAAGGCAAGCCTAAGTTTACAACTAACATTTTAACATGATATATGATGATTATGATGATATATGATGATATATGAACACGTGATACGCTATTCTAACGACCGTACTCATCTAAAGTGTCTAAACAATTAATAAGTATTACTATCGTTCTTGCAAGACTTAAAAAAAAAATATACAGATGCGTTTGGTAACGGAAGATATTCGCGATTAAAAAATAAAAGAAGTTTTTATCAATGTAACCCCAAAGTTCAAAGTAACCCCAGTTTACGGTACCGCATTTAAGCGACGCAAAATGTGTGCCTTTAATGAGGTACATATACATTTCAAAATAAAAAGCTTATTTCTAAATTCTTTGCATAATATTAAGACATGCTAACATTTATTAGGATTTATTATGTTTCCTATTCATGAATTGATTACAGCGCCCTCTATAGCAAATTCAACGCAATGGAGAGTTGTCGAGTTTGCGGACGATTGTGGTAGACACACATGTCTTTGAGTGGCTTAAGGTTGTAGTACCTTCGAAACACTACGTACAGATGTCGCTAGTGATTAGCTTCACAATACCATTGACTAAATTCGCTGTGATCGACGGAAGGTAGTCTGGTGTAGTTGGAAGCACGTTGGACCGTCAATTCAGAGAAAGCGGTTTGAATCCCGTGACAACCGGAGTCTTTCGCAGTTGATTTTTTCTATGGTAAGCACATCTGTTGCGACATTGTGGGATTATTTATTAGGACTGACAGTTAATATTTCAAACTCCCAATATTTGACAGGGCAGCAGCGTCATCATAGTGGACACATTACTGCGATCGCCCGTTCGCTTGCCCAGCGTGGTGATTATGGGCATTTACCTCCTAATGCGTCTATACTATACGCATAGTTAGTAAGAGAGGCCTACGTCCAGCAGTGGCCTATCTTAGGCTGATGATGATGAAAAGCAAGAACCCCAACCATTCGTGACCGAACCAGTGACCGAACCCCAAACCCCAACTCTTCCCGCGGGAGTCGTAAGGGTCGACTAAACGATTGACGTGTCACTGATCATTCTTTGATTAGATTGATGATGGGCAGCATCGTCATCATAGTGGACACATTACTGCGATCGCCAATCCGCTTACCCAGCGTGGTGATTATGAGCTTTTACCTCCTAATGCGTCTATACGCATAGTTAGTAGGAGAGGTCTACGTCCAGCAATGGACTATCACAGGCTGATGATGTGATGTGATGTGTGTGTCATCATCATCATCATCTCAGCCATAAGATGTCCACTGCTGAACATAGGCCTCCCCTCTGGACCTCCACATGTACTGGTTAGATGCGACCTGCCTCCAGCGTGTCCCGGCGACCTTCACAAGGTCGTCTGTCTTTCTTGTGGGTGGACGTCCTACGCTGCGTTTGCCTAGCCGTCGTCTCCACTCGAGCACTTTTCAACCCCATCGACCATCTGCTCTGCGTGCAATGTCGCCTGCCCATTGCCACTTCAGCTTACTAATCTTACGAGCGATTTTCGAGCTTACTAATGATGTGTGTGTGTGTGCGTCTATATACATACTTAGTAGGAGAGGTCTACGTCCAACAGTGTTCTGAGATGTTGTGAAAAGCAAGAAACAATTCAGACCAAAAAGGGCTTTAAACTGGTATTTAACTTTTCTCCCCACAGGATCGAATTAGCCATATCGCAGCCAGATAAATAAGAGCAAACAATAAAGCCGCTGTACGTCACAGTAAATTTTGTGGAAGCGACTAACACGGGATAGCTCTCTCCTTAGAAGTTGAGGCGGGACATACGGGGACGAATTGCGTCGAGCTGAATTTAAAAGCCTACTTCGAACATCATATTTTGGGGATGTGTTATTACTGCAAATAAAAGTTTTGATGGCTGAAAAATTACACTTTATTGATAGTTGGGTCATTTGCAGTAAATGTGTACCTTTTATTTTTTATATGCAATCATGGACTGTAAAACAACATTTTACTCGGCATCGTGCGTACTTTTCAGTTATGAAACAAAAAAGTATGTCTCTAATGTCACGAAAATAAGTATGTAAATTGAGATTTCTCACTTTAGTTACTCCCATACTAAAGGTATGAAAAATTCTGTAACGAATTTAAGATTTTTTTTATCAGTTTCGTTACATTTCGTTTCATACATTGGTTTCGTTACATTTCGTTTCGGATTTGGATTATATATCTGGTCTCCGTGTTGCCTTTCCGAACAAGGCGCTTTATGTGTGGCGCCTGCATTATTGCACTACGGCCAATGATGTGGTGGAATATATTCGCAAGAAGATCCGCTTCGACATTCCAGCTGCGGTCGCGCCACTACGTGCGTTTGTGGTGCGTGTGTCGCGGTCGCTGCAAGACACCATCGCAAGCGCCCACTTTTGGCCGAAAGGGGTGTGTTTCGGCGGTTCCGTGGGAGTTTGCCGAATCCTACGCCGGATCAGGCGACGAAACAGAGACTTCCTGTAATATCGCCAAAGTAACTTAGATTAATAATTAATGTTAATATGTATACTGTTCGTTTGTAAAGTATGTATCTATGGGCCTTCGATGCCTGAAAATAAATGGATTATTATTATTAAATAAGCTTAGGACAACTTTGAATGAGAATATTCGCAATTTCGGAAACTTCTTTTTCGGTGTATTACTATTCTGTTAGTTAGAGTATTTCTTATTTAGTTTGACAGGTGTATCACGATCGTGTTTGAAAGTTAAAGATTGCCAGGAAGTCCAACATTTTGATACTTTACTTGCGAAGTAGCTCCGGCGTCGAGCTTTTTGTTCATATACATAAGTACAGTCAAATGCAAAAATATGTATTGAAAGAATCCTCTTATAAATATGATACGACGTTCTTATTAAGGACACTGAATTAAATTGCACTGGAACATATTTTCTCACAAATCTAAATGAGAAATACCCGTAAGCATAATACATAGCGCGGCACAATTTACTACCGTATGTTGTCACATCTCCGTTGGCCGGATTAAATAATAGTAAAATCTTTGCCAACTCTGAATTCAAACATCCCTTGCCAAGTGGCAAGCGTTACACGGCGACGTAATTAATTTGAATCCACCCCAACTGGATCCAAGGTTTTTGCGATGGTACTCGAAATTCGAAATTATAACGGAAAAATACGTGCGGTTAATATTCGGTATTTGAGTGTTGTGCTGGGAAACGTACCGGTATTCAAGAACTTATAGTTGTAAACCGGTTTAGTACAAAAACGGCATATTTGAAAAAAATGTATATATACCACAAAAACTTAGTTGAACACTATGTGGGACTAGCTTGATTTTTGTTTGAAATTAATGGGCCATTTTTTCAAAGCTAATGAAAATAAAATTTAACGTCATATTTGTTGTGTTATAAAGTTAAATTTTGTGTAGCAACTTTTGACAGCGAAAAAAGGTGCCTAATTCAATTTTTCAATGAGCGATCAACATTACGCTCCTACATTTTTTATTTACCGCCTTTCTCTACTGCCAAAGGTTGTTGGATAGAGTAAACTATAGTTGGTACGGTCGGCTCTAATAATATGTATAAAACTTTGATCCTTAATCCTCTGACATACGTTCCGAAATGTATACATATTATTAGACGTGACTGTACGACTAATTTTCGTAACAAAATTGACGCGATCGTGATTTTTGTTATGATTAAGGCCTTAACTATGTACAGTTTTTTGCAATCGACCGGAGAGGTCCCACTTTTTTTGAGAATCGCGAGCTCTTTCGAACCTGATAGGAGATTTTTTCCCAAGGGATTGGAAAGTTCGAAAAATGTATGTAAATTATTGTTTTTTTTTCCGTTTAAGATTGAACGAGCTCATCATTCTGAGTAGAAATCATATAAAAATACATTTTTTACGAAAAAAGTGGAGGGCAACTTCGAAAGAAATGGCTTGAATGTCCAATAACATTTTAATTTAGTTCTGGTACATATTTCATGTACATGTACCGATATGCTATACCGGGACATCACCAGTCCCTAGCTAGTTAATTAAAAACGTAATGCGTCACCCTAAGGTACGGGTGCAATTGCAAACTCGAATAAGCCCGTTTTTCCTCAATTTTCCTTTTTCCTGTTTTCCCTGTTTCGCGACATGATTATGTGTCGCGAATACGAAATTTTTGGGTTAATTAAAGTATTTTTGTCACGTGGGTTTTATAGGCCACCTGTACTGAAATTGATCGCGAATCACATTCATCCAAGAATATGATAAATTTTGAGACGCTGTAAATAAACAGGCACTTAAGTATTAAGGATTCATAATAAAAAAATATATATCTGTTCCCTTTTTCACCATGATGACAGATGCGACAAAAGTAAAATATTACTTTGCTGACATCACTACTACCGTAGGCTACAGCTACCGCTTACTAATGGACAGTCCATGAACTTCATTGCTTCCAACATAGAATAATTAAAGAAAAATTGTGTACATCGTTAATAAACTTGGCCTAAGTCGGAATTTCGGTACAATTATCGTGTTTCTTGAGAAAATTAAAATTTTATTCCGCGAAAAAATTGAAACTGTTGTTTTCTTATACGCATTATATTGGAGGCAAACAAACACACGGCCCGTCCGATAATAAGCGGTACCCGTAGCCTATGCTGCCCCCGTAAGCATAAATGCAGTAACTAGTTTTAAAAATGTAGACTAATACCAGAACATAAGTCAGTTGAATAAAGTAAACAATTGATTGACACTTCAAAACTAGTTACTGCGTTTATGCTTACGGGGGCAGCATGGATGCTGGTAATAGGAGAAACAGCATGTTTTACAATTGTCACACCTGTCACTATATGATTTCGTGACGTTTTTCGGCTGACATGATGAAGAAGTTGAGCACGTGAGTTTAAATCCCACCTTCGACGGTTTTTTTTCTTTTGTATATGACATCTTTGGTGTTGCCAGTGATGACATACGGTACTGAAACGTGGTCGCTTACAATGGGCCTCATAAAAAGGCTCAAAGTCACCCAAAGGGCAATGGAGAGGGCTATGCTAGGAGTCTCTCTGCGAGATCGGATTAGAAATGAGACCATCCGCAGCAGAACCAAAGTAACCGAAATAGCTCTCCGAATCGGTAAACTGAAGTGGCAGTGGGCGGGGCATACTGCGCGTAGAACCGATGGCCGTTGGGGCGGGAAGGTTCTCGAGTGGCGGCCACGTACCGGAAGGCGCAGAGTGAGTAGGCCCCCCATAAGGTGGACTGATGACCTGGTGAAGGTCGCAGGAGTCCGCTGGATGCGGGTGGCACAGGACCAGTCATTGTGGCAATCTTTGGGGGAGACCTATGTTCAGGCAGTTTTATCAAGGTTTCGACGTCTTTCGACTGATATGATGATGATGACATCTGATATTAAATTTTATATAAGGTATTTTCGAATTAGTGGCCGATACATTAGCATCTGCATGTGTCATGATAAGGAATAATTTTACTAATGGGACTCGTATCGAAAACTCGAAAAAGTAAAATCAGTTACTATGAAATGTTGATCGATTACCCGGTGGAACCGCTTTGTATGGAAAAGCGAATTTTTATCAAGGTTTCGATATGAAACCCATAAGGAAAGTTGTTCGTTATCATGAACACAGTCATGCATACCCTAAAGGTGCATTTAGACCAAACGAGCATTCGCTATTATCCCCCCACTCAACGAAATTCGTTCGTTACACAAAACGTGATACGTCGAAATTCGTTGATTTCGTAGAGTGGGGGATAGAATGAGCGAATGCTCGTTTGGTCTAAATGCACCTTAAGGTATCGGCAACTAATTTGAAAACACCTTATTTATACATGTTATAGTTGTGCATTGTGCAACCTAAAAAATATTTAATAAAATAATTTCGGCTATTCCACAAAATACTTGAAATCTACGTAAGAATTAAAACCACTAAAACATATGTTAATTAAGGCTTTCTACAGATACTTAGCCGTGTGGTGACGGCGGTAAGAATACATTTGTCACCACCCGAACTCCTTCTGCGGGTGTCGTAAGAGTCGACTAAGGGATTGAAGTGTCACTGACCACTATTTGATAAAAGATTGATGATGGGCAGCAGCGTCATCATAGTGGATACATTACTGCGAGCGTGGCGCTTACGGGCATTTACCTCCTATTGTGTCTATATGCATAGTTAATAATCTAGCCTAGATATGTTATTATAAATAAATAAATAAATAAATAAATAAATATCTTGGGACATCTTACACAAATCGACCTAGTCCCACGGTAAGCTCAATTAAGGCTTGTGATGTGGGTACCAGGCGACGATATATATAATAGATAGATACATATAGATACTTAAATACATAGACAGCCATGACCAAGGAACAAACATTTGTGATAAATAAATAAATTACGTCTTAGGAGTGTGGCTTAAGGTTGTAGTACCTTCGAAACATTACGTACAGATGTCGCTAGTGATTAGATTCACAATACCATTGGAAAAATTCGCTGTGATCGACGGAAGGTCGTCTGGTGTAATTGGAAGCACGTTGGACCGGCAATCCAGAGGAAGCGGGTTCGAATCCCGTGACAACCAGAGTCTTTCGTAGTTGATTTTTTCTATGGTAAGCACATCTGTTACGACATTGTGGGATTATCCGCATTGTAAAAAAGTAACTTCAATATCAATTTGTTTAATTATAAAAATAAATTGATGTTTTCTAATCTTGTATTGATTACAGCGCCCTCTCTAGCAAATTCAACGCAGCGTAGAGTTGCCGAGCTTGCAGACGATTATGTGATGCATACGTCTTAGGAGTGTGGCTTAAGGTTGTAGTACCTTCGAAACATTACGTACAGATGTCGCTAGTGATTAGATTCACAATACCATTGGAAAAATTCGCTGTGATCGACGGAAGGTCGTCTGGTGTAATTGGAAGCACGTTGGACCGGCAATCCAGAGGAAGCGGGTTCGAATCCCGTGACAACCAGAGTCTTTCGTAGTTGATTTTTTCTATGGTAAGCACATCTGTTACGACATTGTGGGATTATCCGCATTGTAAAAAAGTAACTTCAATATCAATTTGTTTAATTATAAAAATAAATTGATGTTTTCTAATCTTGTATTGATTACAGCGCCCTCTCTAGCAAATTCAACGCAGCGTAGAGTTGCCGAGCTTGCAGACGATTATGTGATGCATACGTCTTAGGAGTGTGGCTTAAGGTTGTAGTACCTTCGAAACATTACGTACAGATGTCGCTAGTGATTAGATTCACAATACCATTGGAAAAATTCGCTGTGATCGACGGAAGGTCGTCTGGTGTAATTGGAAGCACGTTGGACCGGCAATCCAGAGGAAGCGGGTTCGAATCCCGTGACAACCAGAGTCTTTCGTAGTTGATTTTTTCTATGGTAAGCACATCTGTTACGACATTGTGGGATTATCCGCATTGTAAAAAAGTAACTTCAATATCAATTTGTTTAATTATAAAAATAAATTGATGTTTTCTAATCTTGTATTGATTACAGCGCCCTCTCTAGCAAATTCAACGCAGCGTAGAGTTGCCGAGCTTGCAGACGATTATGTGATGCATACGTCTTAGGAGTGTGGCTTAAGGTTGTAGTACCTTCGAAACATTACGTACAGATGTCGCTAGTGATTAGATTCACAATACCATTGGAAAAATTCGCTGTGATCGACGGAAGGTCGTCTGGTGTAATTGGAAGCACGTTGGACCGGCAATCCAGAGGAAGCGGGTTCGAATCCCGTGACAACCAGAGTCTTTCGTAGTTGATTTTTTCTATGGTAAGCACATCTGTTACGACATTGTGGGATTATCCGCATTGTAAAAAAGTAACTTCAATATCAATTTGTTTAATTATAAAAATAAATTGATGTTTTCTAATCTTG
This sequence comes from Thaumatotibia leucotreta, assembly GCA_025490895.1. NCBI lineage: Eukaryota > Metazoa > Arthropoda > Insecta > Lepidoptera > Tortricidae > Thaumatotibia > Thaumatotibia leucotreta. The sequence continues at coordinate 64,532 of JALPQI010005491.1, forward strand.
TATTGATTACAGCGCCCTCTCTAGCAAATTCAACGCAGCGTAGAGTTGCCGAGCTTGCAGACGATTATGTGATGCATACGTCTTAGGAGTGTGGCTTAAGGTTGTAGTACCTTCGAAACATTACGTACAGATGTCGCTAGTGATTAGATTCACAATACCATTGGAAAAATTCGCTGTGATCGACGGAAGGTCGTCTGGTGTAATTGGAAGCACGTTGGACCGGCAATCCAGAGGAAGCGGGTTCGAATCCCGTGACAACCAGAGTCTTTCGTAGTTGATTTTTTCTATGGTAAGCACATCTGTTACGACATTGTGGGATTATCCGCATTGTAAAAAAGTAACTTCAATATCAATTTGTTTAATTATAAAAATAAATTGATGTTTTCTAATCTTGTATTGATTACAGCGCCCTCTCTAGCAAATTCAACGCAGCGTAGAGTTGCCGAGCTTGCAGACGATTATGTGATGCATACGTCTTAGGAGTGTGGCTTAAGGTTGTAGTACCTTCGAAACATTACGTACAGATGTCGCTAGTGATTAGATTCACAATACCATTGGAAAAATTCGCTGTGATCGACGGAAGGTCGTCTGGTGTAATTGGAAGCACGTTGGACCGGCAATCCAGAGGAAGCGGGTTCGAATCCCGTGACAACCAGAGTCTTTCGTAGTTGATTTTTTCTATGGTAAGCACATCTGTTACGACATTGTGGGATTATCCGCATTGTAAAAAAGTAACTTCAATATCAATTTGTTTAATTATAAAAATAAATTGATGTTTTCTAATCTTGAATAAATAAATTATTATACAAAAACTCAGCTTACTAATTTAATTTCTCGAAAATACTGAAAAGACATAGTCGCTTATGACATGTTTTCATGGAATGCTCCTGTTCCACAAAATACATGAATTTCTAGTTATAATAGGTAATTAAAACCACTAAATCATATGTTAATTAAGGTTTTATATAGGTACTTATGTGGTATATTATCTTTATTTCCATATGTTAAATATAATTACAAAGTTACTGCAATACCCGCGAAGCTCAGAGAGCAAGCGGTGCAACTTCATAAAGTGCGTTATTTTTCCATCTTCTCCGTAAGTTTGCTTTGTGCTGGGGTGACCATGCTTCAAAATTTCTAGACTTTCCCCCTTATTCATAAACGTATCCTAACTACCCCTGAATTAGATTTGGATAGAAGAAACAAGTTCATTCATTTGTATGGCGGCCGAGTGTGTCAGATTTTGTACTGAAGTTGTTACTTGCCTATGATTTTAAATATGTCTCAGGTCCTTGAGTATTCATATTTTATTGTGTTTTTGCAATTAATATTACTTAAGAAGGCATTATTCATGTTTTTGTTCACTTCAACTTACAAAATTTGACGCCCGAAAGCTGTAAGCTGCGATTAAAGACGGACAACTCAGTGGATTTCACTGAGTTCCTTTGACACGCTAAGTAGATACGTTTGCTTGATCTATGGTATATATACATCTGTGCTAACTACTTAGCAAGTCGCTAAGATCAGTGCGGCTAAGTCCGGCATATTTTATTTTGAAGGAAAGTCCGTCATATGTGTCTTATACTGTTCAATGAGGGTCGGAAATCAGTTGGTAGACGGACTTTCTTGATAGACGGTCTTACCTGCATTGACCTTAAGTATTTTTTGTCCCTTTCGATCTTATCAATATGTCTATAAGAGCGAAAGGCTTTAAAGACTCACTTTTAGGATTCCGTAGTAAACTAGGTACCCTTAGGGTGCGGCTCCACTGGCGCAGAGCGGTGCGGAGCTGTGCAAAATTGACCAATTACATTCTTCAAATTCGAATTAGAAACACTGTGATGCGGTCTCATTTGCCGAGCTCCCACAGATCCGCTCCGCTTTGCGTCAGTGGAGTCACAAACACCCATAAGGGTGCAAACCCAGCGGCACAGATACACTGCACTGCATAGCACAGAGACCATAATGAAATTTGCAAAATGATCCCAAAAGGAAGTTTTTATCAATATTTTCAGAAATAAATAAGGCTACTAGATGACGTTAAGTACAGGTAAATTTTTTTAAGTTATAAAATCGAAAAGTGGGTCGAAAATTAACTGCAGTATTTGTTTTAATGTACCTATTATTCTAATTTTAACCCTTAAATGCATGACCTTGACAAAGTTTTCTTCAAATTTGAATTCTGACATGCTGTGATAGAGTGTCTGATAGAGTCAAGAATACATGATGCATGTATACATCACTATGCATTTAAGGGTTAAGGCAATTTTTATTCCAAATACGTATTTATGCCTTTATGCACAAATACGTAATTTAACTTTAAAATCTATTGTTATAATGTTTTTTTATTTATCTATAGGTAGTGCCTGCTTATTTCCAAGGATATTAGGGCATTTTCGCGAGAAAAGACCCAAAAAAAAATTTTTTTATGTAGGTTAATTTAATGTTTTTCCTACTCAGAATAACGAGTTCTTTCAATCTATGAGAAAAAAGTACAAGAAAAAAATGGTCCAACATCTCCACTTTGTAACCGCTGTACAGTCACGTCTAATAATATGTATACATATTGGAACGTATGCCAAAGGCATAAGGTTCAAAATTGTATACATATTATTAGAGCCGACCGTACAAAGTGTTTGAAAAACGTTTACGTAATAGAAACAAAAATTTGGGACACTTTTTTTCTTCTAGTAGGATCGAAAGAGCTCGTGATTCTGAGCAGGAAAAACATAAAATTTACCTGTTTCAGAAAAATAAGTTTTTGTATCTCTTCTCGCGAAAATGCCTATTAAGTGCCGGAGAAAATATTGCTGAGACCCATCCTAAAGAAAATCCCAAACGTGGTCACCATACAAAACTCTCAACCACTCGAGCAGGGTATGGCCATTCTAGACATACACAAACATGAAACCATACAGGGAATACACATTTTCTTTCATAACACTTCACATTTCAAATGCAACTGGTATTTTGTTGCATTTTTAGGGAAAAGTTTATTGATGGGAATGATTTTAGATGGAACATGAGGTTTAGCAAAATTAGTGCTGTTATTTTAAGGGCTTATGCATTGAATGTCGTATCATTTTCATTTTTGTCAGCTTCTGTAGCCTAGTTGGTAGTGACCCTGCCTACGAAGCTAGAGGTTCCGGGTTCGAATCCCGGCGAGGGCATTCTTTGTGTATTTATTTATCACAAATGTTTGTTCCTTAGTCATGGCTGTGTATGTATCTAAGTATCTATTATTATATATCGTCGCCTGGTACCCACAACACAAGCCTTAATTGAGCTTACCGTGGGATTAGGCTGATTTGTGTAAGATGTCCCAAGATATTTATTTATTTATTTATCATGATTAGGAAAAAGTGTATTCTAGGTACCTTTTTGGGTCAAAATTCTTTTCGTTGCCTTCTTTCATACCACTATGTCACGCTTTTAGTTGCTGTTTAGACACCGTATATAGGTAAAAAAAAAATCCGGTGCATTTGCATTTCTTTTTCACGCTAGATTTTAATCCATAAATCAGAAATCGAGACCATCATCAACATCATCTCATACAAAAATCATCACTGCGTCACGTTTTTAGGGGCACAAAATAAGACAACGAACAGAATTTTGACCCTTTTAGATTTTACCATAGGAGCACCCGTATAACTCTATATATAATAAATAATAATAAATATCTTGGGACATCTTACACAGATCGACCTAGTCCCACGGTAAGCTCAATTAAGGCTTGTGATGTGGGTACCAGGCGACGATATATATAATAGATAGATACATATAGATACTTAAATACATAGACATCCATGTCCAAGGAACAAACATTTGTGATAAATAAATACACAAAGAATGCCCTCGCCGGGATTCGAACCCGGAACCTCCGGCTTCGTAGGGAGGGTCACTACCAACTAGGCTACGGAGGCTGACGAATATATAAAATCTCTGATTTTACTGGCGAAAGGTATATTTATAATACTACGGTATATCATAATACAAGACTTTCATTCGTTTTGTTTTCGAAACTGTACAATTTATAAACATAAATTAAATCTAACTAACCTATCCTATATCTAAGATTGGCCCTTGTGGCAGTGTACTGTAGGATGCTGACGGCATTTCCTCGCTGTATCGCAATACTGATGCGTTGTGCGAGGAAGTCGCCAGGTCTTCGGTATTTAGTTACGTTAACCAGACGTTTCGCGATCTCAGATCGCGATGAATTAATACAGAGAGGAATATGCGCATCGATATACGAAAATAAATCACAGTAATTTGCGTTATAACTTACAAAAATACTTTCCCTGGCTACTTTATGTCATATTATTATGTAAAGTTTAGCTTTATGAGTAAACTTTGAGCGTATTATTATCTTTTTTTGTGTGCCTTAGTGAAACAGAGATTTACTCCTTCATATTTACTAGTCCGTGTCTCAGTATTTGCCGTATGGTGACGGCAATAAGACTAGATTTGTCACCACTCCAACGCTAACTGCGGGTGTCGTAAGAGCCGACTAAGAGATTTAAGTGTCACTGGCCATTCATTGATAGAAGATTGATGATGAGCAGCAGCGTCATCATAGTGGACACCTTACTGCGATCACCATTCCTTTTGCCCAGCGAGGCGATTATGGGCATTTACCTCCTAATGTATTTATACTCATAGTTCTAAGAGAGGCCTACGTCCAGCAGTGGACTGAGATAGGCTGATGATGTATGTATTTAATAGTCAGCCTCGCTTGGCTCGCTCGTTAAATCCAACCGGTAAATATCTGTGTTCTCTTAAATCACACAAGAGACACGATTACGGCATTCATATAAGAAAAAAAAAATCTACTCGTCGACTGTAATTTTTGAACTTTGAATTAAGAATACGTATACAAAATTATGGAGCCAAAAGATGGAGCGACGACCTGCTAAAGGTTGGGGTGTCCAATGGATGCGGACAGCTCACGACCGATCTTTGTGGAACTCTCTGGGGGAGGCCTATGTTCAGCAGTGGACGTCTTTCGGCTGATATGATGATGATGATACAAAATTATAATCGTAAACATTTACATCGAGTTCGCAACTCAACTATAATGACCTTATTATACAATGCTGCAGACAACTAATAAATTTGACCAATCACGTGCCAAAAGGACATCAACGAGCAGGCACCTCAGGATCGGCACTTCGTTTCAGCATATTTATTTCATTATTTATTCAGGGTGTTTCCTGAGTCACTAATAAGTAATACTTGTAACCACAGATGTCATATATACCATAGATCAAGCAAACGTATCTACTTAGCGTGTCAAATGACTCAGTAAAATCTACTGAGTTGTCCGTCTTTAATCGCAGCTTGCAGCTTTCGGGCGTCAAATTTTGTAAGTTGAAGTGAACAAAAACATAAATAGTGCCTCCTTAAGTAATATTAATTGCAACAACACAAAAAAATATGAATATTCAAGGGCCTGAGACATTATTTAAAATCATAGGCAAGTAACAACTTCAGTACAAAATCTGACACGCTCAAATGAATGAACTTGTTTCTTCTATCCAAATCTAATTCTGTGGTAATAACCTTACACACACTTTTTGCATGTCATACTTAACAATTTTAGTATAGGATCAACGCAGAAATAGCTCAGCAATATTTGGTCTAACGACAGTGTAAATTCCTTTTCATCTAGCGGCAAAATCCAATAAAAGAACTAAAATTCCTCAACATTATCTGTATCAATCGTTCAAAAGCGCATCGGTTCGGTAAATATAGCAATCTTTCCATCATTAGCTTTGCTTCGCATTCCCGTCTCGCTGATTCGCTACCGGAGATCGCTACTGAAGTCAAGATGAGATCGAATAATTATTTATTTGCACTAGATAAATAAATATCTTGGGACATCATACACAAATCGACCTAGTCCCACGGTAAGCTCACTTAAGGCTTGTGATGTGGGTACCTGGCGACGATATATATAATAGATAGATACTTAAATACATAGACATCCATGACCAAGGAACAAATATTTGTGATAAATAAAACACAAATAATGCCCTCGCCGGGATTCGAACCCGGAACCTCCAGCTTCGTAGGCAGGGTCACTACCAACTAGGCTACGGAGGCCGGAGATGTCGTCTAATATGTTGATAAATTCGAGTTGAATTTATATTGTATTGGTTGACAGCCAAAACTCACTAATGAACAAATTCCTATTTGAAATAAAGCTCGTATCTTTGTTCCGATTCAGTACTGACATAAGACGTTGCTATAAGTAGTGATAGTTTTTAGGGTTCAAATTCAAATTCAAATTCCGTAGCCAAAATGCCAAAAACGGAACGCTAGATTCGTCATGTCCGTCTGTCATTACTCGGAAACTATAAATGCTAAAGTAGATAATGAAATTTAGTAAAGATATATGTGTTGTATAAACCGCTACAACGCTACATAATTATTATAGTATAATATTGTTAAAAAATTGGGATTGGGTCCCTCCATACATGCAACTGAGGGGTAGAATTTTTTTTCGACAATAGAAAAGTATGTGAAAATGATGTAAAGGTTTCTAAATTACGTTTTTATTTAAGCGGACCGTTTTCGAGATATCAGCTCTCAAAGTCTTAAAAAGTGTAAAGACATGCAAGATTTATCCTGAATAGTGATACGTCACGTGACCACGTGAATGGCTGACGAAAGTGTTATACCAGTGTACAAACATAAAACATGACCCCTCCATTCGACAGTGAAGTGAAAATGCCATACTTCAAAACCCCGCACTATCACTTTACACAACCGTTTTCAACTGAATTGTCATTCCAAACGCAAAACAAGTCGCTAGTTTGTTCGGGAATTGGCACGTGAGATAAATGGATCTGCTTTACTTGCAGATGCCTACACTTTTCAAACACTTTTTGCAATAAATAGGTATACGTACAAATTTAACATGCAACAACGAAAAGTAGAATAATTTAAAACAATAATTTTTCTTGTCAAATCTACTAAAGCACATCACCAGTCTATGTTAGTCCACTGCTCGTCGTAGGCCTCTCCTATTAACTATGCGTATAGACACATTAGGAGGTAAATGCCCATAATCCCCACGCTGGGCAAGCGAATTGGCGATCGCAGTAATGTGTCCACTATGAAGACGCTGCCAATCATCAATCTTTTATCAAAGAATGGTCAGTGACAATTCAATCCCTTAGTCTTACGACACCCGCAGGAAGAGGTGGTGACAAATGTCTTATTAATGCCGTTATCACACGGCCAACTACTAATTTACATGCATCTACTAATGCATACAAGATAAATGCTATATTTGTATGAAATTTAAATTTTCGTCGTATAAAAATAGTACATTTAAATATTATTGCGATGAAAGAGGTTGCCCATTTTGCCCAACTCCATTTCCCACCGAAGTATAGTGCTTTTCTCAAATACTCAATAACAAATTTGCTTAAATATATTTCAAGAGTAGCAGGGCGCAGGCCTGCAGTACACGTCGGGCTTTGACCGAGGGTGCTCTGGACGAGGACCTTCTTAATAGGTCGAAAGATGTCGAGCAATCATTGACTTCAATTACGTGAGTTAAACAACTCCTCCTGCGGGTGTCGTAAGAGTCAACTAAGGGATTGAAGTGTCACTGACCATTATTTGATAAAAGATTGATGACGGGCAGCAGCGTCATCATAGTGGACACGTTACTGCGATCGCCAATCCGCTTGCCCAGCGTGGCTATTATGGGTATTTACCTCCTAATGCGTTTATACGCATAGTTAATAGGAGATACCTACGTCCAGCAGTGGAATATCTTAGGCTGATGATGATGTGAGTTAAGGCAGAGTCACACCGGATGCGTATGTGTGGCGTGCGCGTTGTAACGTAGGAAGTTTCATAGTAGTAGCCACACCTCTTGCGTTGTGTGCACGAGCGCGTGGCAAGCGGTATGCTATCTACTATGAAATATCCTACACTACTATAAAAAATATTTTTAACAAAAGTTTATAAAGGACCATGGGGAGATTTGTATGGAGAGTGGACCAAAAACCAACAGAGCTGAAAGTGGTGTCATTAATAGATATTTACATTTATTTTATTTCATTCTATGGGCACTATGTTCAATTCCATTGCAAAACGGAGATATTTGTATTTTAGTCAGAGTAAATACTATGATGATTGTGGTGTGTGCCGCAGAACGCTTTACTCATACAAAATTATCCAATGGAAATTAACTTTGCACCTATAGGGTAGAATGAAATAAAGTACATACGCAGACCTTTTTAATGACACTACTCCCAACTCTGTTGGGTTTTGGTCCATTTTGACGCATAGAGTCTGGCTAATGAAATATTGCCCCAACTTTAGGCGGGAAATACAAAAAATCTGGGGCTTGTCACACATCCAGCCCTAGATTTTTTGAATTTCCCGCCAAAAGTTGAGAAAATATTCCATTAGCCAGACTCTAGTCCTTTCAATCAGGGATCGGATACCGGTTTTTTCTCCATACAAAAGAACGGTTCGAATTCCGTTCTTTTTCGTTCT